>APFE031583280.1:5384-26649 GCA_000404065.3 Pinus taeda | reverse complement strand
GGGCTCTGTGCCCCCTCTAACCCCTCGGTTAACTACATGGGCTAGTCGTGGAAAGAATATAACACAACCTAACATTCCAGAGGGGTTTCACATTCTTAAGTGATTGAGTAAACCTTACTCCAAACCCAAAATTTGGGTTTTTAAGTCCAGTTTCCCCAAAAATTTCCCAACAATGGGTCTTTTGGGGTTTTTTTCCTCTTTATGGAGGACTCTAGTCTACGGGGATGGATAGGATATTCCATCCCATTCATCCTCAATTTGTAGAGGACATTACATGCCACCTAATAAAATAAATAGTGCTTTAGTTTAGGAGGTAATAACTAAATTCTTATTTCTTTCCACATAGGACATACATCTTGCAAAAATGATCATGGGGTACAAATACTACAAAAGGCCTAAATCTTACTAGCATTGTCATAGTCCAAGAATAAAAACCCTTTTAGGTGAAACAAGGTCAGTACCACATACTACAAGTGCAAATGACAAATTCAAAAACAATATACTTATTCAATGAAATAATGCCGAATCATATTAGCACACTTTAAATTTAATATCTCTTGAGTTTTAGTGTTAATCAAAATTTCTCAGGTTGGATCATAATTAAGTACTTAATGTTTTTTTGGGTCCAATTTGGGGAAAAGGAGGACCTCTTGGTGACAATGGGATGATCAAGATTTTCAAAAGGGAGCTCTATTATACTTTTCAACATACAAGCCTTTCATTCTACTAGAGGAGATATACAGAAGCCTTTAATAAGGACCTTTCCAAGATCAATTTGGAGGAAAAACCATTTTCAAAGCTTAAACATAGTTCTAGATTCAAACAAGAGTAGTCATTTTTCAACACAATTATTAATTCACAAGAAATTGGAGCCAAGCTGACATGTTGACCATTTATTCTTCGACTGGACAAGGAAGCATTTATGAAAAGTCCTTGGGCCTTTGATCCAGTATTTGATGAAAATCTCTTGATTAGAAATGTAATAAGGGATGTAGTTTATATTAAAGAAAAAGGAAAATTAGAGGGACAATTAATAATTATCTCTAAAAAACACTCAATAGAATCCTAACATATTTGAAATGGAAAAGGATAAATCCATGGTCATTTTTTTCTTTAGAAACTTTGCTAATTTCCATGATTGAAGCATGTATTCATGCCTTGAAAGAAGCTCACAAATGCTTTTGATATTGGTTGAAGCAAAGAAAATGTACAAAGTTACACCCGCATAGAGGTAAGGGAAAAAAGTATGTGGAGCTTGTTGTCCCATACTCCAAACAAAGAATGGACAAAATGTGAAAAAACCATGTCAAAAGGTATGTGTAGCTTTTGTCATGCAGAGGTAGGTGTTAACTCCACACTGTATAGCAAAGAATTTGCGACGCAAGTGACACAAAGGTTTGCATGTAGAACTTTGGATTAAAAGGAGTGGAGCTTGATGCTACATGTCCACTATTACCCCACTTTATGTATGAGTTACAGGAGATAAAAATAATGAGATATGGGAGATACAAAGTAGATACTATTTTTATTCAAATTTAATAAAAAATATTACTGTGTCTTCCTCGACATAAAAGAAACATCTTCCGTAAACTATTTTCTCCATGAACCTAATTTAAAATGAATCTCTTCCGTTGATGCACCCAACTACAAATAGAAACAATGCCGATGGGCCAATGTCAATTTGAAAAAATTTACTATTAATTTCAACTGTAAGATCTCCTATTTTCAGTTCAAATTTCAGTTACAAGCAGTGAAGCAGAACTCACCGATCAATCAGGATTAATCACGAGTCGAAATATGCTCACTCTCCAAACGATCCAATCTAAATATTTGTGATTAAAACTCATGTTGACCAAGTTTAACTCATGGTCAATGCAATTTTTTCAAGTTTATGTATTCCTCATTGCTAAAAACTCAACGTCAGTCGTTCCAAAATTTATTTCTCATTTCTCAGGCCCAAAACTCATACATCGATACCTTCAGTAATCAATCACTACTCACTATTACACAGTCTAGACTCAATATCAGGGAATCACCAAGGTGAGCCTAAGTCCAAACTCCATATCGAGCAGCCGCCAATGTGTGCTCTATCCATACTCCATATTGACCCTTGGGCAGTCACGCATCACCTTCAGCATGTGTTACCTTTAGTCTTAGCCGCTTCACTATTCAACAATGGAGGTACATTGGCACTTGGCTTAAATAATAGGTATATTACTATATTGAAATTTCAATGTCATTTTCAATGGAAATTTTCAAGTTTCACTGTTCAGCAATAGAATGTTCAGCATATTCCTTTGGTTATGACTTTTCAACCCTATAAATAGGGCTTAAATAGATTTTAAAAATGCACTAAGAAATGGTTTCATACCAACCATCGACCAAGTCATCAAGCATTCTTTCCTTGGGTGATGTCTTGCTGACTTCAAAGGCTTTAACCATGCATTCACAACTTTGGGTATTTTTGTTCTTCCAGAATCTATTATTGATGTATTGGTTCAATTGTCTTATGCTAAACGAACTTGCAAATACAAGATTACAAATATATATATGTGGATAATATTTCCTTTAGGTAGAATTTCCTCATATATACCTTATTGTGTTTCAAGGTCACAATGATATATTAGGTCGAAATGTGCTTGTGTTGCTGGATAGACTCCTCTTTGATCCTTAACAAAACCTCATATTCTTTAAAACTGACCCTCTTTTTTGTCAAGTTATAAATGGAATTTTTATTTTTTATTTTTTTTTCTATTTTACAGGAGCCAAATTAAACAGAAGGCACAAATCCAAATCTAAACAAAATCCATAATTTAAACACAAGTCCAAAACAACAATAATGCCGATGGAGAAGGACTTTGCTTGGGCTTATTGTGAGAAGATTCTTGGAGACCCTAAGCTCCTTGGTAAATTTTGCAAAGAGAAATGTAGTGGAGGTATTTATAGATTCAAGTACCACCTTGCACAAATACCTAGCCATGATATAGGTCTCTGCAAAAACGTTGACGAAAATGTCAAACACCAAGAAACCTTGGCCATTGGTATGTTGAGTCAGCATAATGCAAAGAAAGAAAAGCAAAAAAAAGAAATAGGAACTCTTGGAGTTAACAATTTTTCTTCCACTACCCCATTGGCATCTCCCTTTGTTGAATCCTTAATGTAGTTACCAAGTTTCCCACACATGCCTCCAAGTCCAAGTCAAATTCAAGGCTAAACGAATCCTCTTGCATTCAACGTTGGAGGTGGAGACATCAACACCTTTTTTTCTCCCCACACAAAACCCGGTTCCCAACCTACCTTGGATACCTCTAGTTGAAAAAAAAATATCCATAGTCAGGCAAGGAAGGCCATTGCTAACTTTTGGTACTATTCTGACATACCTTTCCACTATGCCATAAGTCCTTATTGGCAAGCTATGATTGATGCAGTTGTTGTTGCAGGTCCAGGGTATAAAGATCCTTCATTAAAAAGCATTAAGAGAGAGAAAATTTAATGAGGATGGGGAGGTTCACAGAGGACTTATGAAATGCATGGAAAGGTGCTTCCCTGATCCAAAATTTCAAAGTCATGTCTTTTCCCAACTATAGGATTATAGAGCACCATCTAAATTATTTTCCAATACCAGTGTTATATGAGAAAGGTCTAAGGTGTTGTCAGGTATGTTGCAGCATTTTTTGGTTTTGATAAGATAAAATAAATAGTCAAAAAAATAAAAATATAATATTTGAAAAAATGTTAAGTTAGGATATGTACATAACAATATTGAATAAAATGTTTTTGAAAGTATATTAATGATGATGTCCATATCAAAGAAAATATTAGGTTAGATGTCCTAAAAATTCAAGACAAAAAGAAAATGTTAGGTTAGAAAGAAAAGAAAAAAAATAAACTCTGAAAGTGAGAAAGTCTAAATGCCACTACTATTTTTTCACAAAATAATGGTTGTGTGAAACTTGTTATAAATGCCACAACCCATGATAGTCAAATAGTTTAATCTTGACTGCTTCATGCTTTAAATTTGATGTTATAATTAGAGAATAAAGATCTTGCCAAACCATTTAATCTTGGAATATCAGTAGTTAGGTAGAGAATAATAAGGCGCTCATCAGTTTAATTTGAGCCCCTTGCATGTTATAAGGTTAGAATTAGATAGTTTGATTTTTAGAAAATAAAAAGAAAGGAAAAGGGTTTGCTAACTTAAATGCACCCATTAAGTAATGAAAAAATGATAGGATAAGCAAAGGGTAAGTAGAAGAAATGTTGCAGAAGTATGATAATTCATTGGACAAAATGTACATTTATCATGTTTTACCATATGTTTCTATGTCCATGAGGCAATTACACAAAGCAAATGAAGGTCTACAAGATTAATTAATTAACTTCCCTCATCCTCATTCATTCCTATATTTACTAATTTACCCTACCCACCTTCATGTAGTTCATATTCATTCATTTTGCATAAAAAATTCCTTTTCCTAAGGTTAAAATCCTTTTTGCCCAGGAAAACTGAAAACCCTATGTTAAATCCCCTTTTACCCAAAAAACCCACAAAATATGTTTAGCCTAAGTATTGATGCATTTATGTGAAAATCAAATAACTCATGAAAAAGCATTATACTTAGTGTATTTCCCCTTTCTGCTCATGTTTCGTATTAATGCTAACTTATAGTAGTAAACCCGTAAAAGTTCCCTTTCCTGTATATTATTAACTCCCTTTATTAAATAACCCAAAACCTTTAGTTTTATTATAAAACTATGTATTCCATAAAATATTGTATATCGGTGGATCACAAATCTTTCATTGTTTATGCACTCTCCTCTGCATTGTAATATGCGATGCGCGATGGACCCAAACACAATGCAAATTATTTCATAATTCATTGCCATTTCACATCTACCCCTCATCTCAAGTCCCAACTAAAACAATAACCCTCCGTCGTTGCAATCTCTGATATGTGATAGGAACCCGAACCTGATCGCATTACTATCTATGATTTATTTTCTGCATCATGCCTAGACCCTATCACATTCCTTTGCGATAGGCCTTCCTTTGCTAAACTGTTATTGCGATATGCGATGAACCCAGACCTTAAATCATCTATCCACCCGAATTCATACTTTTTCAAGTCCGCCATACCTTGTTTTGCAAAGGATTTCTTTGTTAAATTGGTTTTGTGATTTAAATGAAGAACCAACCTAAACCTTTGTTTAACCATAAAAATCCAATAGTCTCAATATTTAATCCATAATAAAGCCCATACCGCCATAATTAATCGTTGGGCCCCTCCACGCTGCTCTTTCGCTCCACCACCGTTCGATCACGTGCATTCAAATTCAACGACCCTCAACAATTTTGGGTTGGCTCTCTATATGAGCATTACCCACCCGAAATGTGGTATTCAACTGACCTCCCCTTACTATGTGTTAGGCTCATATTGTATCAGGTGACCCCTCCCAAAATCGCCCGCACCTCATAAGCAGTGCGATGAAAGCCAAAACCACCTCATGCATAACGACAAAATGACCACTGTTCACTTTGCACCATATTTCAAAAAAAAAGTTGTTTTTCTGTTCAAACACAAAAATCACCATTTTGGCTTTGTTCTACCCATTTACATAATGAAGCCTCCATAAGCCTCTACGACCAATAAAACCATTGTTTTACCTTCCAACACACTCTAGACTCCTTCCAATATCCTTTCGAGCTCAATAATGCCATTGATGTCCTTCTCTATCACATATGTTTTCTTAACAATTATTTTGTTTTGCAGGTAAAAACTCCTGTTCCATGCTTACAAAGAAAAATCCCGCATACAGTTTGAAGATAAAGACGAAGATCTTACTGATTAAAAACACAATAAAAACCTGAAATTCACAGTAAAGGTAAAAAGGAACACAGTAATGGTTACTCAGTAGGGTCAAAGGATATTCATAGAGTTTAAAGAGTATCAGATGAAAGATCAAATGAAGGAACCAACCAATGTAAAGGATACAAACAATCAAGCAACTTAAAGGGAAAAATATCAAACAAAAAAGCTAGCACAACTTGATAAAAGGAAACAACAAGAAGCAGTTCAATAGCTGCCCCTATCTTCTTGCATGAAGATCTTTCCTTTCCTAGAATAAATCTTAATCAGTTTTAGTATATTTTCTTAGTTTCATTATTGTATATATAACTCCCTTCTCGAGTTGTTAAAGGTTCAGCGTTCAAGGTTCATTGTTCATTGCTTGTTAAGTCGTGACTATTCATTCTAATTTGAACCTGGTTGCACCTTTGAAGGAAGCTTTTGTAGACACTTGATGTACTCAGTCTTTCTGGAACCTTAATACAAAGAATAGGATTTTGAATTTGGTTTTACACAGTTTGTGTTGTCCTGTAATTTTTTCCAGTTATCAATCATTATGTTTTTCTTCATATGCTTATGACTTATAGAGATATCTAGGTGGGAATAATTGTGTCTCAATTTATTCCTATAAGCTCCTGAAGTGATCATCTATTAAGAGAATGGATTAACAAACTTTCTGTTTAGCTAATCCCCTCTAATCAATAAATCATCAACATCTTTTTTAAGCTTAAGTATATTGCCTTGAATCTTTGGAACGTAGTTTAGAAGGTTTTCATACTTATGATTGTTCTATTTTACAGTCTGGAGACTATGATAATCATATTATTTTATGTCTTCTTCTCACCACTATTTGATCTATATCACTGTGTAAAGTTTTATTGCAGCCCTTTGCTGAGATATTAATATTATCCAAAGGATTAAGTATTTCAATTCTAAATTTGTCTTCATTCATTGGTCTTCCAAAACTAAAACCAAAAACCCCAAAACAATTATTTTAGATGCTCTGGCATTGGTAGTTGGCCTACTACTATCTTAGAGGTATAACAAGGTACCCTTTGAGGCTTGAAGGCTTTATATATTCATCAAAATTTGTTTAAAATTTATTTTGTATGTTAAATGTTTTATTAAATTTTGTCATCGTTTTAAGTTTTTACTATTTAGTATTAAGTATGTCTACTCACAAACCCTTGCCACTTGCTAGGTCTTTGGTGGAAAATCTTTTGTAGTGATACAACAAATTTGAAGAGATTTTCCATTCGAATCTTAAACCAAGCAATCGATTGACACAAAAGCGCTTGAATGACCTTGTATTTTTCCATTACAATCTATAACTTCACAACAAGAAAATACTAGGTGAGAGCTTGAATTTGAAGGTTTCATAATCTGATTTGGAATTTAAAGTTTAAAATTTAAAGTTCAAAGTCAAACTTAAATTCACATTTCAATGTCTCATGATAATAATAGGTTTGGATCATTCACCAATAGACCTTGAAGATATGGATTGGCAAACTACAAATGCAGTAGATTAGGTCCAAGTAGAGGAGGCTCCTCTTTTAAGCCTACATGACTTGAAGAACTTCGAGTCAAGCAAGCAGAGGAGTGGGAGGAATCACTTCTAGTTATCACTCTTAAGGGTCTTAGACTCTTAGTTACTGATTTTTTCTAATAAGTATGTAGTTGTTTGTAAATTTTTAGAAGCAATTTCTTCTAGTTCTATGTAGTCACTAGTTAGGAGTCATGATTTAGTACTTTGGATCATGTTTGGACTCACAACATATATGAGATGCTTATTCATTCATGATATTTTGGACATCTATTGATATTATGAATTGCTTGGACATGGCTTTACTGAATATTAATGAAAAATGTGTTTTTTTTAATTCAATATATGTGTATATTTTTATTTATTGAATTCATTGATTTTTTCCTCATTTTTCTCAATTTTTTTCCAATTTTTCCCCAATCTGATTAAAACTCTTAGCTCTTTTACCTCGTTGATTTATTGTCTATTCTAAGTTTGGTAACATTGGTTACAAGTTTCATTCTTCACTTATGAGTGCTAAGGTGTGCTAGAGAGTGCCAATGCATGCTGAGGAGTGTTAGGGAGTAGTATGACAACACAAGGGAGAACTAGGTCAAAATGCATGGAAGTGAATGAATATGAGGGTGTGTTGGGGAGTGTCAATCAATGCTAGTTGTCATGCCAAAGAGGGAGTGACAAGGTATGCTAAGAATGGGTAAGGCATGCCAGGGAATATCAGGGAATGTCAAGAAGTGCTAGAGTGTGCTAGGTCGTTCCAGGGTGTGCTAACATGTGCCAAATAGTGCTAAGGCATTCCAGGTGCTAAGACATGCTAGGATGTGCAGGGTGCTAGAGTATGCCAATATGTGTCAAGGAGTTTCAAGGCAACAAAAGGAATAACCAGGCTAAAATGAAAGGAAATGAACACGTAAGAGGGTTAATAAGTCGAGACTTTATCTTTTTCAAAAGGGGCATGCTAGGCACGCTAATAATATGTTCGACTACATGCCAAGTGTTAATTTTTTTCAATGCAATATTATGCGAAGGAGTTCCAGGGCATGCTAGGGACTACAAGGAATGCCAACACATGATAGGGGAGTGTTATGCTCTGTTATGGCATGCCAACATGTGCTTTGGTGTCCTACTCATGGCAATATGTTCTAGGTACAAAGATGTTCCAGGTATAAAGATGTTCCAAGACATGCGAGGTGCCAAGGAATGTTAGTGTATTGTTCCAAAGCATGTTAAGGTCTTCCATGAGTGTTGAGGAGTGCTATGTCTCTCTCATTAATAGAATTGACAGTGATTGATTATGTATTAAATAATATAGTTCCTACACACACTTGTGGAACTTCATTTAAAGGAAATTTTCTAGATAATAAACCTAATAGAGATTAGTCATGTGTTGAATCATAAGAAGACTATATTCTTACGACTTGAGGGAAATGATACACACTAATTACTTCTTAATAAATTGACTGGCTATTATAACCACTATGACCTTGGACACATAATGAAAAAGACTCCACAACAACAGTCTTAAATCATTATATTTGGACAAAAAATATAGTAACAGACACATAACGCCATCAAAAACGCATTTGAAAGATCAATGATGATGAACATTTTTTTATTGTCACCAAAAGTAACCAAAAAGATCATTGGTGAGGGTTAATAAAAGATTGCCACTCGAAGTGTCACCAAAGAGAGAATTAGTGATGGGCCTTTAACTACCCTCACCAAAAGTGTCACGAAAGAGAGAATTAGTGTTGGACAATTAACGACCCTCACCAAAAGTGTCATTGAAAATGGCTTTGGTGACAGACCTTAAAGGACCATCACTATATATAGTTACAAAAATGATTTTTTAAAGACCGTCATCATATGTGACATTGGTGATGGACCTTAAAGGTCAGTCACAGGCATGAAGCATCATTAAAAACTCATTGGAATGATAAATGATGATGAACATTTATTGACCGTCACCAAAAGTAACCAAAAATATCATTGGTGATGGTCAATAAAAGATCGTCGCTAGAAGTGTCACCAAAGAAAGAATTAGTGATGGGCCTTTAACAACCCTCACCAAAAGTGTCACCAAAGAAAAAATTAGTGACGAGCCTTTAACGACCCTCACCAAAAGTGTCATTGAAAATTGCTTTGGTGACAAACTGTAAAGGACCATCACTATCTACACTTACAACAACACTTTTTTAAAGACCGTCACCATATGCGACATTGGTGATGGACCTTAAAGGTCCATCAAAAGCATGACCCTCACCAATGACCTTTTTTCTTGTAGTGGAAGAAGCATTTCAAAGTCTAAAATTACTCTAAAAAAATGAAAGGCATAGTAGCCATCTTCAATCTAAAGGGAAAGGCTAACATTTGGAGGGAATATTTAAGGAATGTGAAAGATATTAGGGAGAAGTAGTTGACTTGGGTGAGGTTTGAAAGATACTTCACAAATAAGTATCTACCTGAGGAATATTATGATAATAAGGCAAAATATTTCTACGATTTCAAACTCAGGAAACTAATAAATGAAGTGTACACTACTAGGTTCTTGGAGCTATTAAGATATGTGTCCTACATCAAAGAGAAGAAGAAAACTATTTAACATTATATCATTAGGCTACCTCAAGTATTTAGGGATAGAATATGAGTTCACTGAGCCATGAAAATTGGAGGAGATTATTAATAAATTGAAGCACTATTATGAGCAATCAAAACATAATTTTGAATTCGGGACAGACCAAAAAGTGAAGGGAAAGCCTTGCTTGAAAGGGAAATGGTTGTAGTATGCCTGAGGAAATAATAGGTCTATTACTTATGTCAAAGGAGAATAACAAAAAGGTTTATCACTGCAAGCAAGGATATCTTGACAAGGCCCATTGAAGTCAAGGCCAAAAGGTTTAAAGGAGGAACTATGCAATGTTGGACATGTGGAGAGAAACACCGATAGAGGGATTTCCTTAGCTACAATGGGATGGCCTAAGAGCATATAATGTGTAGGAAACTGAGACTATAAATGACATAGCTCAGAGTAGGTTGGTATTCCCACAATAGGGACTGTAAATATATTTCCCTTAGGTGCTTATGACATCCTCATCGGGACGGACTGGTTGGGTAGGCATAGAACAATAGTTAAATACTTTGGTAAGTCAATTGAATATCTAAATGAAGGAAGTGAAAGGATTGTGTTGCAAGGAAAATTGAAACCAATATATGTCAGGATAGTAACAATGTTACAATTAAAATGATGTAGCTGAAAAGGGTGTAGGATGTTTGTTGTCCACATCACAAGTGAACCTAAAGGAGGTAAAGATATATTGAGAGAAAACACAATCTTAAAACAGTTTGAGGTTTTTTTTCCAAAGGAAATTATAGGATTTCCACCACATAGACAAATTGATTTCACAATTGAATTAATTCCTGTAAAAACTCCAACATCTAAATCCCTTACAAAATGAGCATGCATGAGTTGATTGAGCGGAATTTATAGATAAAACAAATGTTGGATAAAAGCCAAATTAAGCTGACTATGTCACCTTGGGAAGAACTAATGATGTTTTTGAGAAGAAAGATGACACCTTAAGGATGTTCATTGACTATAAAAAAACTCAATAAATCCACTATCAATAATAAATACTCATTGTTAGGTCCCTATAATACTGATGATTCCCCCATTACTATTGTCATTGTAGCCCTTATTATTATTGTTGTGCCCCTATTTTCACTGTATTGTTATTATTGTGCCCCATAGAGGCACACAATTGTTATTTTTGTGCCCTTATATTATTATTGTTATGTCGGCTTTGATTATATTGTGACCCCTTAGACTTCTATATATAGAAACAAGGTTTTGTCATTTGTATCATCTAATATTTTTTCATTTGTGTAATGTAAAAGAGGTTTCCCCCTCAAAGAGGTTGATTTCTAGGTCATTGATCTATCTTTTTGTGAGTTGGTTTCATAACATTTGGTATCAGAGGCTTGGATTCTAGGGTTTCGTTGCTCCAAAACATGTCATCGTGGAATTTTCTCTATAATGTTTTTTCTGAGAGGTTTTAGAAGCTCAAAAAAAACCCATTTTATCTGTAATCTTCATGATCCCCAAGTCTAAATTTCATTGTCTCGCTATAGTTTCAGAGATATGATCCAAGAAGTTATGGTTTTTGCAGGCTCCCGAATTACATCCCAAACAGGTGATCTTGCGAAAATTGTCATAACTTTCTATCGAGTATCAGATTGAAATTTCGTAAGAAGTTACAGAAATAGTACAGACTATAGTTTTTTTTGCATTGCTTTCAGGTCCAAAGGTTTAAACAGTGACACGTGGCACTTCATACAAGTTCAATCTACTGAAAAAAGTGTATAATCAGGACATCTTGGGAGATTGGGCATAACGCTTTCTTGGAGAATGAATTTCGATCATACTTTTGGCATTGGAAAGAGGAATCATAGGGCTACCATACTGAGCAATTGCATACCTTGTAGATCTGCAATTTCAGAGAAACATCAAATACAATAGTGAGATCCTACAAAGTGAAAAAATGTGTGTAATTTTGTTTTTAATTTTGCATAAGTTTGGTTTGAAAAATTAGTTGGAAGGAATTCCAAGGGCATGGTGAAGCATAATTATCATTAATTTATTCCCCGAATAAAGAAAATAGAAACACCTAATCAGCACCCTGAGATCTCTAGCATGACTCACAAAGAAGAGGAAGAAATGCAATATGATATATCAAAATTACGAGACCAAGTGCAACAAAATTCACTCTAACAAAAAGTAACATAAGCTAAGATGGGTGGTTTAAAGAAAGATGTATAAGCTGAATGGATGGTGTGGAAGCTAATATGGATGGTTTCAAAAAGGGCGTGGAAGCTAAGATGTATGGTTTAGAGAAAGGCATAGAAGCTAAGGTGAATGACGTGGAAGCTAAGATGGATGGTGTGGAAGCTAAGATGGATGGTTTAAAGAAAGGAACGGAAGCTAGTATGGAAGATTTGAAGAGAGATTTGACAAAGTTTCTACAATAAATGCTTACTAATGGCAAAAGGGTAGTAAAATAAACACATGATGAGGACAAAATAAATGTTAATAATGATTTCATAGACTCTAAATTTGGATTGAAGACCCACCATTTTCCAAAGATTGATATGAGGAAGTTTGATGGCAAGGATCCTGTAACATGGATACTACAGATGGACCAATATTTAGATCTCTATAATGTGAAAAACACACAAAATGTATGCATTGAAACTTTATATTTGGAACCAAATCAGTTTATATGGTATTGCTGGCTTTTCTCTCATAAACAAATTGTCACTTGAGAAATTTTTACAGATGAAATGATAGCACATTATGAGGATACAAAAAGAAACATTTTTTTTAGCCAATTGGTAAATCTCAAACAAAAGGGTTCAATGATGGAGCACATTGAGGACTTCCAAAAATTGAATATTAGGGTGAAAGGTATTCCAAATGGGGATAAGATTGATATGTTCATAGGGACTTTAAAGGATAACATCCAACATGAGCTTCACCTTTGGGAACCTGATTCATTGGAGAAGGCATTTAGGTTGGCAAGAAAAATGGAATGAATAATTATGGCAACAAGGAAGCCTACCAATCACAATTATAAATATGGAAGTCGTTTCCCCTACCCTTTCACAATATACAAGGTTTACACCACAACAATTGGAAACAAAAGAGAAAAAGGGCTTTGTTACAGTTGTGATAAAAAATACACTAAAGGTCATAAGTGTGATGAGATGAAATTATTTACATAGATTGTTAAGAGGAGGAAGAAAAGGAACAAGAAACATTAAAAGAAGAGGATATACACCAGGAACAAACCCTAGAGAAAGAAGAAATGAATCCGACCATATCTTGCAATGAATTGGGTATAATTACCACTCCTAAAACTAACAAGATAGAAGGACATATCAAGAAGAAAAAGGTAATAGTGTTGATTGATTCGGGTAGTACCCATAATTTTATTCATTGTAAGATAGCCAAGGAATTGAATTGCTTCCTATATCTAGGACCAGAGTGTCAAGTGGTGGTTGCAAGTGGAGGAACCATAAATTGATCTGGAAAGTGTCATACTATCAAGCTATCCATGGGAGAATATGTATTGAATAGCCCAATTCTTTCCATTCCAATGGGTGGTGCTGATGTTGTACTAGGAGTCCAATGGCTACAATCCTTAGGTACAATAGCTTTTATTTTTCAAGAACTTTTCATGAAATTTTCTTCAGAAAGAAAGGAATTTGAATTAACGGGTATCATAGGGAAACTGAGAAATATAATCAACTCTAACAAAATGATAAATCTTCTAAAGAAATAACAACGAGGCATAATTTCACAATTATGTTCACTAGAGGTTCCGACATCAAAATCATCTATTTCTCCAGTTCTCCAAAAAGTCTTCGATAATCATTCCAAGGTATTTCAGAATCCCAAAGGCCTCCTACCTATTCGTGATCATGATCATGCTATTCATTTGATTCCAGGAAGTGTTCCTCCAAACACCAGGCATTACAGGTATCCCTGTGCCCAAAAGAGTGAAATTGAACATATGGTTGTAGAAATGCTAGTGGCTGGTATAATTCAATCTATTCAAAGTTCTTTCTCTACTCTAGTAGTATTGGTTCACAAGAAGGATGGATCATGATGCATGACTCTAGATTATAGGGAGCTCAACAAGATCACTATTAAAGATATATTTCCCATTCGTGTCATTTGTGAATTATTGGATGAATTTCATGGATCAATTTACTTCACCAAGTTGGATCTTCATTCAGGATATCATCAAAACAGAATGAAGAGTAAAGACATTCCGAAAACAACATTTATAACCCATGAGGGTCATTATGAAGTTTTGGTCATGCTTTTTGGCCTTACCAATGCACCTTCTACATTTCAAGGTTTGATGAATTCCATTTTCAAACCCTTCCCTAGAAAATTTATGTTAGTAATTTTTGATGATATACTAATCTACAACAAGTATTGGAAGGGTCATGTTCAGCAGGTTGACAAGGTGCGCAAACTATTGGAGGAGAAACAATTATATACGAAAAAATATCCAAATGTTTCTTTTGAGTATAATAGGTGGAATATCTGGGTCATATTGTATCTCATGAAGGTGTTAAGGTAGACCCTAAAAAAATTAAAACCATCAAGGAATGGGAAATCCCCACATCCATAAATCATCTATGACGATTTCTCGGGTTGATAGGGTATTATCACAAGTTTGTTAAGAATTATGGGAGAATAACAACACCTCTAACACCATTATTGAATAAATATGCATTTTCATGGACTCCAGAAGCAACAAAGGCTTTTGAACATCTTAAAGGGGTAATGTGCCAAGCACCGGCCTTAGCTAAACCTGACTTCACAAAAAACTTTATTATGGAATGTGATGCCTCAGGAAATGAAATTGTGCTATTTTAATGCAAGAAGAAAGACCCATTGCTTTTGAAAGTCGTCCAATCAAGGAAAATATTTGCACAAATCTATTTATGAGAAGGAAATGTTGGGAATACTACTTGCACTTAATAAATGGTAACCCTACCTAATGGGAAGAAACTTCAAGGAAAAAACAGATCATGATAGTCTTCAATAATTTTTTGAACAAATATTATCTTCAGAAGAGTAGAAAAAATGGGTCACAAAGATGTTGGGTTAATACTTTGAAATCATCTACAAAAAAGGGAAGAAAAATGTTGTGGCGAATGCACTCTCAAGAAAGGATGAGGATATGGAAGCATTTCTTTGCACCATTTCTATTATCCAACCTGATTGGATAAACAAAGAAAGGGATGAATGGAAGAATGATGAAGAAGTGTGGGCACTCATTCAAAAGTCGCAACAAGATCCTAGTACATCTGATACATTTAACTGGAAAAATGATTCGTTATGGTACAAAGATAGATTATGCCTGTGTAAGAATTCCCAACTCAAACAAAATATTCTTATGGAATTGCACATCTCTCCCTTAGGAGAGTACTCACAATTTCTAAAAACTTGCCACAGGGTTAAGAAGGAATTTTTTTGGGATGGCCTTAAATAGGATATTCAAAACTTTATGGCGGAATGTCTGGTTTTCCAATAAAATAAAGTTCAAACAATTAAGACCCGAGGTATATTAAAACCTTTATCCATTCCAAGCCAACGTTGGGAAGAGGTTTCAATGGATTTTATCATGAGTTTACCCAAGTCTAAAGGAAAGGGTGTTATCATGGTGGTAGTTGATAGAATTACCAAGTACGCACACTTTTGTGCATTATGTCATCCATTTAAATCGAGTATAGTTTCTATTGCATTTATGGAAACAATTCAAAAGGTACATTGAAACCCAAAGCTTATTGTAAGAGACATAGATCCCATTTTCACTTAAAATGTTTGGACAAAATTATTTTCTGGTCTTGGTACTTAGTTAACGCATAGCTCATCTTATCATCCTCAATCTGATGGGCAAACTGAGATAGTAGACAAATTTCGGAATGATATCTTCGTTGCTTTGTATATGATAAACATACACAATGGGTCAAATGGTTACCTTTGGGTGAATGGTGGTATAACACTTCCTTCCATATTGCAACAAAAACAACCACATTTATGGCACTTTATGAATATCATCCACTGCTTATCACATCATATTTAAGAGAAAATTATAAGGTTCAGGCAGTGGAAGATCACATCGAGCATCAACAACAAGTTCTCCAACTCTTAAAGAATAACCTCACTTTGGTGCAGAATAGAATGAAACAATAGGCAGATCAACATCACAGTGAAAGAAGTTTTTATGTAGGTGATTGGGTATTCCTACGGTTACAACCATATAAAAGAAATTCCCTCAAGAAAGCTAAGAATGATAATAAATTATCACCAAATTATTATGGTTGTAGAAGGTGTTACAAAAGATAGGTACAATGGAATACAAATTGGAGCTTCCTGCAGCTCCTAGAGTGCACCCAGTTTTCCATGTTTCATGCTTAAAGAAGGTTATAGGTGAGAAGCTCCCAGTTCAAACAATATTACCAAAACTTGATGAGGAAGGAAAAATAATATTGGAACCTAAAGCAATCACAAAAACAAGAACTCGACAGCTATGAAATAAATCAATTTTAGAGTATCTAATCAAGTGGAAAAACTTACCCGCTAAATATTCCACATGGGGGATGATAATTTATACAAAAACACCAAAAACTACTCAAGTATTAAGGACAACACTTTTTTGAAGGAGAGGGGCATGTTAGGTCCCTATAATACTAGTGATTCCCCCATTATGATTTTCATTGTAGCCCTTATTGTTTTTGTTGTTCCCCTATTATCCTGATATTGTTACTTTTGTGCCCCATAGAAGCCCAATATTGTTATTTTTGTGCCCTTACATTATTATTGTTTTGCCATCTTTGATTATATTGTGACCCCTTAGACTCCTATATATAGAAAGGAGGTTTTTTCATTTGTATCATGCAATAATTGTTCATTTGTGTAATGTAAAGGAGGTTGCCCCCTCGAAGGGGTTGATTTCTAAGTCATTGATCTATCTTTTATATATTTTTGTGAGCTGGTTTCATAACACCTATTATCATGGATCAATGATATATTTGACCAACTAAAGGGGGTAGTAATATTCTCTAAATCAATGTGAGGTCAGGGTACCATCAGGTACATATCAGGGACAAAGATATATAGAAAACACCATTTCAAACTAGGTATGGACTCTATGAATTTGTAATTATTTCATTTGGGCTTGCAAATGCTCCAAATAATTTCATGCGCTTGATGAATAATGTTTTGATTCCCTATGTGGATAAGTTTGTGCTAGTCTTCATTGATGACACCTTGGTATATTCTAAGAATAATAAAGTGCATGAGAAACGCATAATAGTTCTACTACAAATGTTGAGAGAGCATAAGTTCTATGAAAAAGTTAGCAAATGTGAGTTCTTTCATTCCCAAATTCAGTACTTGAGGCATATAGTCTCAATGGAGGGTGTGTTTGTTAACCCATAGAGAGTTAAGGAGATCATGGATTGGCACATTCCTTAAAATGTGTCTGAAGTAATATATTTCATGGGGTTGGTTGATTACTATCAAAGAGTTATCTGAAAATTCTCTAATATTGGTCATCCAGTCAGTTCATTACAAGGAAAAGGGGTTAAGTTTCAATGGATAGCAGAATTTCCTATGAGATTTAAGTAGTTGAAACATTTTCCTACCCATACAACACTGCTAAGGATTGTTAACCTAGATAAGGATTTTGTGGTATGAACAAATTCCTACAAGGAAGGACTTGATGGAGACTTGATGCAGGAGGACAAAGTGGTTTTTATGATCCCACGAATTTAAATGAACATGAACACAACTATGTCACCCATGACTTAGAATTGGTATTCATATTTCATGCGTTGAAAATGTGGAGACAATACCTTCTAGGAAGGAAAATTACATTGATGACAGACCATGGAGGGCTTAAGTACTTGTTTGATTAGCCAAAGTTTATTGTTAGGTAGGCAATATGGTTAGCACTAATCAGTGAATTTGACTTCGAAAATTAAATATATCAAAGGGAAGGACAACAGGGTCCCTAATGCACTTAGTAGGAGGCTACAATTGGCTCATATATATTGTATGAGTTCTTATGAATACAATATTAACAAGGAAAAATTTCAAGATGAGAAATATAAACAAATTAATGAGTTGTTATAGAAAAGGGACATTGAGCAAGGACAAGTCCATTACAAAAGGTGGTCTGTCAAAGTTTAAAGGGAGATGGTATATACCCAATATGGTTGACTTGAAGAAGCTCATGATGGATGAGCATAAAAAATTACCATATTTGGGTCAGCTAAGATACCAAAAGGTGATAACATATATGAAGAAGTTATACTACTGGCCAAGCATGAAGAAGGAGGTGGCTGAGTAGACATCCCAATGTCTAAAATGCCAATAGGTAAAGTTAGAATCGAATAATCAAATGTGATTGTTACAACCAATTTCCATCCTAGATTAGAAGTGGGAAGTCATTTCCATGGATTTTGTTGTTGGGTTGCTAAATACTGCTAGGAAACACGATCCAGTATGGTCGTGGTAGAATAGTTGAGAAAAACAAGTCATTTTTTGGCTATTAAGTCTACCCATATAGCAAAATATATTACCCCAGTTTTTATAAAAGGGATAGTGAGGCTACATGGAGTACCCAAGAAAGTTATTTCAGACTGAGATGCAAAGTTTACTTCTAAGTTTTGGAAAGATTTGTTTGTTAATATAGGGAAAAAATTATCTTTGAGTACAACATACCATCCATAAACACATGGGAATACTAAGAGGGTAAAAAAAGTGTTGGAGGAAATTCTTAGGATGCTTTTCATGCATTAGACAAAAAAGTGGGAATAATTTCTATCTTTGGTGGAGTTTTCCTACAATAATAGGCACCAAGAATACTTAGGAATGAGTCCACTTAAGGCTCTTTACCATAGGAAATGAAACATTCCTATCAACTCGGGTGATATAGTTAATAAGGTGCATATTGGACTAAATATACTAAAATAGATGGAACACGAAATGATAACCATCAAACATAACTTAAAGGTGGCTCGAGATAGACAAAAGAGTTTTGCAGACCAACATAGAATACATGAAGAATTTAAAGTGGGAGATCGTGTGTATCTCCAAGTTAGACTAAAGAGAAGTTCATTGGGAAGGGGATAATGTTCCATGGTTGTACCATCATTCTATGAGCCATTTCAAGTTTTTGAGAGAATAGGGCAAGTGGCATATAAATTAGCCTTGCCACCAATAGTGACTACTCATGATGTTTTCCATGTTCATTTACTCAAAATATGTTTGTAGAATTTAATCATGTGATTGATTGGTCTATGCTAGAGGTAGAACTAGAGGGAGAGTTCCATCGAAAACCACTATGCATTATATATCGGTGGTAGATTGAGCTATAGAATCGAGTCATAGAGTAGGTCAAGGTGTAGTGGAGACACTTTGGACTGGAGGAAGCCACATGGGAGACTAATCATCAAATGAGGCTGTCATACCCATTTCTTTTTATTGAATAAGAAATGTAATTGTAATTGTAAATAGGGTCATGTAGGTATAAATATTTTTGTACTTTGTGTGTGTGTTCATATGTAGAACATCAATGATTATGTTTCACTAAGGGGGTGGGCTTTGTAACAGCCCCATTTTCACGCTCTTGTAAATATTGTTGTAAGAATTCCTATGTAAATTGATGTGAACTAATATAAATGATAAAATGATGATTGATCTAACAGGGACACTAATTCATAGCCAATCCAAGTGAAGAGGGAGATTTCTTGGGGATTCCCAATCTTGAATTTATTTTTTCACTTGTTTCTCTGATTTGAGGAACGGTAATGATGGGAAATACTTATTTAAAAGGATGGATATTAGCATGCCTCTAAAAGTACATTCATGTTTCCCTGATTTCAACTCAATGGAGTAGTTCAACAATGGATGGACATCACTAAATCCAACATATGGGGCATTGTGGGAAGGGGGAGAAAATGTACAAGGGTAAACATGTGAAGTTGGGTTACACTTTTGTGGGAAACACCCTAGAAAAATTGATAATCACACTTTTTCGGCTGATCAAATTTTTTTCGGCTAAATTAGTAAAATTAATTTGGCCAAACTATTATCTTTGTTTACATTAACGTCGACCATTAAATAATTTTTTTCCCGGAGGTGGAAAACTGACAGTAAATGTTTTCAGCCGAAATAATAATTCGACCGAATTAATAATTTGGTTGATATAATAATTTGACCAAATTAATAATTTGACCGAGTTAATAATTCGGCCAAATTATTAATTCAGACACACACACACACACACACACACACACACACACACATATATATCATGACCTTGATGCCACACACAATTATTTTTTACGTTGTTAGTTTACTATTATTGTTCGTTCGTCGCTGTGTTGCGGGATTTTATCCCCTAAGGCTCTTTGGTGGAACCCTAGCAGACTGAAAGTTGTCTAAATCAAGAAACATGCACACACACAACCATTATGCTAGAAAAAGCTACTTCTAAGGTGAGAAGGACGTACCTTAGGTCCTACGTTTGGGTAGTTCCTCAAGGGTGCAAACCCTTCTTCATGTCCCTTCCGCTCCTTTGCCCTGCAAAAACAACAATTCCAAGGAATGCAGCAGTATATGGACAAAGATTTATATGAAAATCAACTTTATGTTATACAAGAAAGGAGTTAGTTATAAACTTTTAGACATCCATTCATACATGAAATTCAAACATGAACATCATTAACACAAAGAAAGAAGCATATCGGGAACAAGACGTGTTTCTTTATTAGACAAATAGAATAGTACAAAAAAAAGAGCAATATCACCTGAACCACTTCTGCAGGCTCAAAGCTCAGCCTCCTTCTGGATCCGTCCCGCCTCAAGCCTCTAGTAGGTCACCTTTCAATACTCACTCCAAGATGTCATGACTAAGGGATGAACATCAAATCACAAGGAAACAAGGGTTTCCTGTACAATATGGGGGAAGTGCAGAAGGCACAAGGGTCTTCAGACCTGATCAGGGGGAAATCTCGGTATAATAACCTTTCTCTATACTCTCCTCTCCCTTAGGCCTTCCCTTAGGTGTCATTTTATACCAATTCCAAAGTAGTTTTTAGTTAGGAATTGGTTGGGGACAGTTGAGGCCACGGGCACTAACAGGTGATCAGCAGGTAAAACCCGCGATCTCCGCCCGAAAATAAGGAGTTTTATAATTTTTTAAGTGTTTTAATACATATACGCGGTTTGGGTATATATGAACCCGCGTATACACGCGTTTAACTCAGGGCAATGTCGCGTACAGGGAATAAA
>APFE031583273.1:0-88424 GCA_000404065.3 Pinus taeda | reverse complement strand
AAAGAATAGATCTCCATCTAATGCTATTAGAAACAAGACTCCATATGAAATGTGGTATGGGCACGTTGCTTCGGTAAAGCATCTCAGGGTCTTTGGTTCCACCTGTTATGCCTTGATACCAAAGGTACATAGAAACAAACTTGGTGCAAGAAGTCGTAAGTGTATCTTTCTGGGGTATTCAAACACCTCCAAAGCATATCGTGTCTATGATGAAGTCAATAAAAGTTTGTTGTATCTAGAGATGTAATGTTTCTTGAATCATCCAAAACTGACAATGTTGTTGAGCAACAACTTGATCGCTTGGATAGATTCGCAAATGCAAAATCATTTCAAGAATTTGATAATCAGGTTCCACATCTTGAAGGGGGGGATTCCTATACTAGATCAACATGTGGAATCTTCTTCTGAAGAACTCTCTCCCCTGCATGAAACTCCAACAATGGATGATGCTTTAAGTGATGTGATTGATAGAATTTGGAGACTCAATATTGATTCAGTCCCAACTCAATCAACAGAGTAGCCTGGACCACCTAATAAAGGTCCCCCAAAGTGGCTGATAAAGACACTTGAAAGTGTTCATCCTGATGAGGTTGGAAAATAGGAACTAGAAATTCAAACTGGCAAAATGGAGGTGATGTAGATGACTCTAATTTACCCGTTGATATGGATGTTTCTTATGATTTTGAATTGAACTTGTCTATAGATTTTGAACCAGCTTCCTTCAAAGAAGCTACTTCCCATGATGAATGGAAAGGAGTGATATAAAAGGAGAATGATGCCCTCATAAAGAACGACACTTGGAAGCTAGTTGATCCTCCATTAGGAACCAAACCAATTGGCTACAAGTGGGTCTACAAGAACAAGTATAAAGCTGATGGCTCACTTGACAAGCACAAAGCTAGGTTTGTGGCAAAAGGTTTTGCACAGAAGGAAGTGGTCGATTATGAGGAGACTTTTTCCCCGACAACAAAATGGGCTACCATCCGGACACTCTTTTCCCTAGCAGCTTAGAACGATTGGAAAGTCCATGAAATGGATGTAAAAACTGCTTTCTTGAATGGAGATCTAAAAGAGAATGTTTTTATGTCCCAGCCTAAAGGATTTGCTATGAAAGGACATGAACATAAAGTGTGATAACTTGTGAAGTCGTTGCATGGCCTCAAACAAGCACCGCAAGCCTGGTATGAAAAACTAACTGAGCATCTTCTAAAACTCAATTTCAAACATTATGATCTTGATGATGCAACTTTATTTGTCAAGAAAGTTGGAAAAACAGTTGTATATATTGTGGTATGTGTAGATGATCTTCGATGATCAGGAACAATGAAAGTTACATTGCATCCATAAAGAAGGAAATGGGGAAAATTTTTGAAATGACTAATTTAGGCTATGTTCATTACTATCTTGGTATTGAAGTAACCCAACATCTGAAGTCCATATTTCTGTCTCCAAAGAAATACAATGGAGATCTATTGAATAGGTTTGGCATGATAGAATGCATTCCTCTTACTACTTCAATAGAACAAAGCCTAAAGCTCACATCTATTGAAGGAAAAGAATTTGAGGATGCAACAAAGTATAGAGAGCTTGTAGGAAGTCTCAACTACCTAACTACTACCAGACCAGACATTTCGTTTGTTGTTGGAATCCTCTCCAGGTTTATGAAAAAGCCTTGTGAGGGACATTGGTCTGCTGCAAAAAGATTTCTAAGGTACTTGAAGGGAACTCAAGACTTTGGAATCAAGTATACACAGGTGGACGACTTCAGCTTGATTGGATGCTCTAATTCAGACTTCGATGAAGACAAAGAAACTAGGGTATCTACTTCAGGATATGCTATGAGTCTTGGATTATGAGTTGTCTCCTAAAGATCATGCAAATAATCAGTTCCTGTAGATTCCACAATAGAAGCAGAATATGTGGCAGTAGGTGAAGCAACAAAAGAAATTGTGTGGCTCAGGAAAATTCTTGAAGATTTGCAAGTAAAACAAGTACAATCAACTCCACTGATGATTGACAATACCTCTGCAATAAAGTTGGCCAAGAACCCAAAGTTCCATGATTGAATGAAACACATCAATACTAAATTTCATCTGATTCAACATCATATTGATGCCAAAACAATCCATCTCTGTCATTGTTCCACTAATGAGCAAATTTCTGACATCTTCACCAAAGCACTTGGAAGAGAAAAGCTTGAACGATTCAGAATGATGCTTGGACTCACAAACATCCCTTCAGATTAAGGGGGGAAACGTTGACACCTAATCATCAGGATTGGGTGAATAAATATAATCAATGTAAATAAATAATAAGAGATATGAACAGTCATCGGGAGATGAAGTGAACAGTCTCCTTCATTTATATAATAAAGACCAACCTAAAGGAATAATATGAATTGTTTTGTTTTGAGGAGTTACTGCCTGGTCTGACAATGACTCACCCCCGAGTCACTCTTCTGGCGTGGAGATCTTACTATGGAAACCTTTCAGCTTAACCATGCTCTGCGTGGCTGCCTACTTGATCTTCTCAACTAGCTGCTTGATTGTTGGTCCTGCACTTCTTCCTTTACCTTATGTTGTGTCTTCTGTATGCTCACCAACTTCTCCTCAATGGTGGTGGATATAACATAGGCCTTGTCCATGCAAGGCCCCAATCTAGCCTTTAGGACCACCTGTTTCATTTACATTGCCTCCATCTATTCGAGCAACTACTTCACCTCATGTAGCTTAGCCAATCGTTGTGATATAACGATGGTGCACCTCGTTGCTCTTTCTTCGTCATACTACTGCTACAATTCAAGAGCTTATGTGTTCAACCTCTACACGTTAGGATCCTCCTACAGAGTTGTAATGACCTCCATATACTACTCAAAGAGCACGGTGCCAATCTGCCACCATGGCATCTACTATCGTGACTGCATCCTTTACAGTTGCCCCGCGTTATTCTTAGACCTCTGGTGAGTTGAAGACTACGAATTCAACTCAAGATCTGTGATTTTAAGGTTCAGTTCAAAATGAACCTTGGCCATCTCTGTCTTTGTATCGCACACACCTACAACCAGATTCCTAATCTTGGCGTCCATTAGCACTTCTTCTGCGATATGCAGTTTTGGATCGATTCTGCATGCTTCAGCTACCACTGCTGTAGTTCGCTCATTCTTCTCCTGAACCTTCTTGCATGCTTCTAGTGCAACTTTCTTCTCAAAAAATATCCATTTGTTGTTGACTTTCTTCTCACTGATCATACTCAGCACGTGCTACTCTAGGGCTGTAATATCTGAAATCACACCTACTTGTAGTGTGTAAAGGAATTCACTAGGGAGCATGGCCAAGTTGAGGCCAACATTTGTCAAAGCGCTAATATTAGCCTTGTCATATTCCACCTTTGTGCTCAGAGCTCTATTCGGCAGTGCGACTGCTTGGAGATCCAATGATCGAACCAACTCTGCAGCTTGAGTAGTCCCCAATGCCAAACTAGTGGATGTCACGCTGCTCTACCCTGCACCTGCCTGCAACCTAGTTCTTTGGATCTGCAGCTCACACAGACCCATCTGTATAGTGACTAGTGCTTACTTCTGTTGTTGCTAAAACTGCTGCAGCAGTTCTACTTTTGTATCCCTTACCTTATCTCCAATATCATCCAAGTCACCCTTTGTTAACGTGATTGGATCTAGCGACTATTTTGGGGCTTTGGTCTTCTTTCATTGTCCCTCCTTTTCCTGTTCCTGATGTCACTTTACATGAAAAGTAGTGTTATTTAGATCTCTTCCACCTTGTTATGACTGTTCATCTTCCTCCATTTCAGGCGAAGGAGATTTTTGACTTTTGTCAGAGCTGTGCTCTTCCTGATCTACATGTTCTTTCGTGGTGCTCTCTGCTTTTGCGTAGACCTTATCCTCAATCTCCTTCTTCCTCTTTTCTACCAACTGATGAACCTTTAGTCGAGCCACTTCCTTTTTCTACTTCTCCATAGACTTGCTTGTCTTGGCAGCCAAATCCAATGGTGTATGCCAATCTACTTTCCATCACTTAAGGACTTTAGCAATCACATCATCTATAGCCAAGTAGGGAATATCATACCACTTTTGATCTGGATCCTTCAGCACCTAGATGTAAAAACGGTGGAAGTCTACAATGAACTTTGCATAGCCAGATAACTGCTCAAAAATAGATGTTGACAACCGTAAATTCTGGTTGATGGTCATAAGAATGTTCATCTCCATCAATACCCAAAAAATTACTTTCTCGAACCCGCACAATGTCCTTTGTGGCCCATAGAAAAGAAAACTTCACTGCTTCTAGTAAATTTGTCTAAATTGGAGGAAACTGGTTGTCCTCTGACAACTCCCATGCGACCAGCACAATTGACAGTAATAGCCATGAGTAATGAAAAGTTTTACTTTGGTCCTATTCCTCTTTGTAGTTTGCGAGGAACTTGTTTCACAAGTAGCACGCCCACCTGAATTTTATGCCCTTCGTGCACTAAACCGCTAACAAAACCACTGGTGCTGGCACCTTCTCCGCACAACATTTCCTCATCACTTTTCCAGCCAAAATTTGGGTGTTCACCTTCACTGTGGGGTCAGTAATACTAGAAATATAATACCCATGCACTTTCTTGACAAGCTTTAATTTGTCCTTCATCTTCTCGGTGAGCTGGCGCTCACCCATCTTTCCGCCAAATTCCTTTGTAAATTCAATCTTGAATGAGGAAGTAATGTGATCCAATGGATCAACATATCAATGATCGATATGGGCTCACTCAACCATAAGAACCTTCCATGCACAAGGCATAACAACTACTTAATGACTATCAAGTTTATGGGGGTGTGGTGGTAGTGAGGTACCCATAGCAGGTTCAAAAACCCTGCATTGTTTACCCCGCAAATCCATTTCGCCGGCTCTAGTATGGTGACACCTGATTCCTTGTAGAACACTCTCTTCATGCATGTATTGGTAGCTAGGTGGGGGAACTGCTCAATGTCCCCCAAATCCCAATCTTCAAGCTTCATATGTGGGATGCGCACCAAGCGTGAACCTTCAAAAGTTATGTTTTGTGGTAGCAACGATGTGTTTAGGAGGAACTGTCCCTCATCTGGGTCCTTTGTGACCTTCACCTTTCCTTGGCATGGGGGGATGTACTCTAGAAGCTTTGAAATAGGGTCTACCACCCTCAATATTTATGTCTTCAGCGCCCACCTTGGCCTCCAGGTCTACCACTTTTCCTTTCTCCTATGCAATCGAATTTTCTTTTTGCTATGCCTATGTAGCTACATATTTCCTCAGGGACTTGCATACTGGCAGAATATTCTTCTGTTTATCCTTTTTAGGATTGGGAACTTCTCTCGAGGGTGTAGGCTTCGGTCTAGGTGACCTAGGTGCCTTAGGCACTATTGTAGGAACCTCCATACTAACGACCTTAGGGGCCTCTCCCTCAAAGATGATAGTGCGCATAGTACTAGTGGTCTTAGCTAGTGCAGACATGACGTTGTTAATGAGGTTCTGATCAAACTCTAGATACTGCTCAAACGTGAGGCTTGCAAGAAAATTCTCAAAGAGCTCATGCAACAGACAACAAAACTCATAAATTCTCAGAATGTAAAGTGTTTCTCACTAGATGGTCATCTGTAATTTATAGGCGAATTCAAATTCAAAATTGACTGTTCCCCCCCAAAATCTGTCCACAAATGCGACATTGGCGGTAGATTTCCAAAGATTTCACACTTGATTTCAGCCTTAAATACCTTAAATTTCTGTCACCCTCTCCTCTTAACCCTCTTCTAATATTCAAATCATGAACAATGAAAATAACGATCACTTTCTGGATATGCTGTGTGGTTTCTCATCCTCTAGTGCAGCTCCTCTCGTGCTTCTGTTGGTACTGTGACATCCTCCCATTCTATATAGACCCCTCGTTGCACAGCTCTACAAGCCGGGTAGTGTAGTTTATAGTCCCGTGCCTCCTTGTTGCTGCATAGAGAGCTAAGATTGTGCTACCATCATATAGTCATCTGGTCAGATCCCTAGTGTATGGCTTCAACTTGCTACCATTTACCTTTGCCAGAAATGGATCTCCATTCAATTTCACAAGATGGACTGCTCCACAATATGTAATCTCCTTGATAACATACGGCCCCAGTGAATGCATCTGAAATTTCCGTGGAAACTTATCAAACTTGCTGTCATATAATAACACTAAATTGTTTACTTTGAAGGTGTGTAGTTTTATGTTCCGATCATGCCATGCATTTTCATGCTCCTTCTTAACTTGTTGATGGAATCCATCCAATAATCTGTCTTCCTTCAGCTTTGTCAGCTACACGAGCCACTCTTCTAGCGCTCAGTAGTCCACCATACCTGTGAACGCCACTATGCATAGACTAGGAACAATATATTCCATCGACATCACAACTTCTATGCCATAGACCAACCTGAAAGGTGTTTGTCCAGTCATCTTCTTACAGGTAGTCCTATATGCCCATAACACAGTGGGTACGTGCACGTCCTACTCATTCCTCTGTGCATTACAAAACTTTGTCAGTGTGTTCTCCAATATCTTATTAAGTTCTTCCACTGTCCCATTGGCCTGATGATGATATGGTGTGCTCTTTTGATGATAAACTTGGAACTCTTCCATCAGTGCACTGATCATTTCATTAAGGAAGTGCATACTAAGATCACTCATCAAAATCTTCGGGCAACCAAACTAGGTTAGCACATATTCAAATAGGAACTTCGCTGTTGTTGCCCCTATACAATCCTTCATAGGATGTGCTTCTTCCCATATGGTCAAATACTCATTCATGGTGTTGATATACCACACACCCATCTCTTTCTTGGAGGTTGAATCAGTCATAAAAAATCAATTTCCTATTTCTCAAATGGCTGCAATGGCACTTGCAGACTCAGAGGTAGCTCATCCTTGAGCGATGTCATGTCTGTCCTCTAACATGCATCGCATGCCCTACAATATGCTTTTGAATCCTTATGCAATGTTGGCCACCACAACCTAGTGCATAAAATCTTTTGCGTTGTTACGTTTCCTACATAATTTCCTTCTGCAACTCCTCTATGAGCTTTAGCGAGGATATTGCTTCATTCAAAATCAGGCACATAGTTTCACAGTATCTCATTCGATCCCTTTTTATATAAGTGACCTGCAATCACCGAAAAGTCTGCAACGCGCACCACTAATTCCTTCTTTTGTTGACTAGTGTACCCCTTTGGAGCCATTCCCTTAGTTAGGAAGTGGATGATATATGCAAAATTATTGTTTGCCATGTGCACCTAAAAGAGCTATGTGTCAAGTAATCCTTCCTCCAAATTAGTAGGCTCCTCTCTTGTTTCAATGCATGGTAGATGATCTGGCCCTGCATTCAAGCACCCTGGATTCACAATTACTTTGAAATCATACTCTTGAAATAACAGTAGCTATTTTCATATTTTCCCCCCAATACAGGCTTATTGACTAAGTACTTTAATGCAGAATGGTCTGTGTACATATTAAAGTGTCTACCTAGCAAGTAATGCCCCAACTTCTGGAGCGTGTACACCATAGCCAACTCTTTGTGCTCCATCGTCGAATAATTCTTTTCAGTCGTAGATTGCTTCCTACTCGCAAATTCTATCAGTTGATTGATTTCTCCTTCACTGGCCTATGTCAGTACTACTCCCAACACAATACATGACGCATCCACATGCACATGAAATTCCTTCTTCCAATCTGGGAAGACTAGGATCGATGCAATTACCATATTTTCTTTTAACACATCGAGACTCCACTGACATTCGTCATTCCAATAGAATGTAGTGTCCTTCTTCAACAATGTTTCAATCGGTGTGGTAATCTGAGCATAACTCTTGATGAACTTCTGATAGTAACCAGTATGACTGAGTGTTGCGCGCAGATGTTTAACACTCCTTAGCACCTCCAAATTGATTATAACTGTGATCTTAGCTGGGTCCACCATTAATCCTTGTTTGCACACTACATGACCCAACAAGATTCCAAAAGGGACACAAAATAGAAACCTCTTCAAGTTCAGCACGATCTGATACCTCCTGAACGTACATAGCATCAAGCGCAAACTAGCTACATAGTGCTTTACCAGCCCAAACACCATCCAATCATTAAGGTATACCTCCAAAAACTTGTGAATGAACTCTTTGAATGCCACAATCACTACACACAAAAATATTTCCAGTGCATTCTTAAGTCCAAAAGACATTACTATATACTGGAAGCATCCCTACTCAGTCGTGTAGGTAGTATTACTCCTATCTTCCGATGTGATCTTTATCTGATGGTACCCCAAGAACCCATCAGTGAATGAATATGCTTCATGTCCTCCTACATTATCCAACACTTCATCGGTGAAAGGAGTTGGAAAAGGATCATGTACGCAAGCATCATTCAGTTTCCTGAGATCTACGCATATCCTTATTTCATCCTTCTGCTTCTTTTCCTAAACTACCATAGGAGTTACCCAATTATACTCCTCCACTGGTTAAATAATACCCATTGCCAACATTTTGTCCAACTCTAAGCGAACCTTTTCCTTGTACTTAGGATTAAGGTGATTTGCTTCACAGGCTTCGCATCTGGTTTCAACATTATCTTCATCACTCCTAAATCGCCTATCATCCCCTTTAGGTTTGAAAACTTTGTAGGGAATAAATCCTGGTACTCCTAGAGAAAATCAGTGACCTTATCCACCGTAGCATCATCCCAGTAGTCCCCTATCTTCACAAACTTTGACTTCACCTCTGTTATATCTAGATTCTCTATCTACGGCCCCTGAACTTCACAGTGACCTTCAGCCTTTGGGATATTAATGTTCCTTGGATCCTCCTCTTCTTCTTCAATATTCACATTGTAGCACTCCAATGCATGGCATAGCTGGGTGGTCCAATATGGTTGAATCAAATCCAAGGGACCCTATGGGATTCTGAATATTACTGCCTTGACCTCCTGTAGTGCTTCATCAATCCACTCAAATCCATCCTCAAAGCTAAATGTCATGACGAATCCCTGTCTCAAAATATCCCATTCATGCATGCCATGGTGTTGCTCCGTTTATAGATACCAGTTCGTTGGTATTACATCTAGAGTATGAGAGAACAAATGCATCCACTCCGGTTGCAGTTTTGCTCCATAAGCGTTAGTCCATTTTTCTAAGTGATCGTGTTGATCACTCCTCCCATCATATTTCTCCATCAATCACACCTTTGGGTGACCAAACTACACCCTCATCATTCTTCTGTATTCATGCCAACCATCAAAATTTCCTTTATGCGTAGCCCACCATCTTGCAGGCATAGCAGGCAATAGAAAATCCAAGGCTTGGAAGCGATGATTTTTTGGCACTTCCCTTTCAAATGCATCCAAAATATATCGACATCAGTTAAACCATCATAATAAGGCAAACTTCTTACCTCCGCAACGACTTAGTCATCATATTACATCGCAACGTAGATACTTTGTGCAATCTATTCTACCAATGTTCCATTTTCATGCCTGAATCTGATGTGAAGGTGCCTTCGCAATCCCATGGAATACATTCATCTATTTTCAAATTCACTCAATCTTGATTTCGTGTCGTTATCTTATAAATCTAGTCCAAATCATCGTCACTTTCATAATCATGGATCGGTTTAGTGTAGCACGGTCCTTCTGCAGGGTCCAAAGGTACTACTACGCAAAGCGATTTTCTCTCAATAACATCATTTGATTCTTCAAATTGATCACCCCATTCATGTCAATATCCTAGTCAATCTTGAGGAGTGTAGGGTATGGATTGCTATCATCGACATTCTCTATCACTTTGAAATTAGCTAATGCGCTTGCGCCTTCAATATCTAATGTCACTCCCTGCAATATTCCCATGGGGATAATCTTTTGTTGATTCACCATCCTCAATTGAATAAGAGGCCACTACAACATAGGTATCCCCATTCTCTCCCATGTTTGTTTCAGAAAAACATTGGCATTTGACCCAAGATCCATAATAACCTGGTCCATTTCGTATTCTCATATTTGCACGGTGAGCCTCATCTCACACCCTATTCTTGCCTTATGCTTACCAATTTTTCTGACCACACGTAGTCCCTCAAGAGTATTTTCTTTACCAGCACATTTATTAATAAAATCCTATAGTCTTTTTACATCATTTCTATCATGTATCAGCTTCATACAGGTCTCCAAAAGGGTAGTAAGCATGGATGGGTCCATTTCTTCAGACTGCTTATCCTGACTTCTTGAGTTAGAAGCTTCGGCGAAGCTTTTCTTCACTTCCATGAAGGTTTCTTTTGCACACTCTAAATCAAATCCAACCACCTTTTCTAGAGCTTTGCGAACCCATTCACTTTCTTCAAGTTGCTTTCCCTTATCTTCGTTAGTGGTCATTCCACTTCGCATCACAATATGCACATTAGGATCCTCTTTGGGGGGTTCATCCCTCATCATCTACAGGTTTTGGGTAGGCTGTTGTGGCTGCATCCCCTTTTCACACATCTTAGCTATTAATACATGGAAGTCTTCTGTTGTGTGGTCAAATTGAGTAGAGTATTGGCATGACAGGCGCGTCAGGTTCATACATTCTTAGGCATAGTGTCCTAGCCCTCCATAATTGTAGCAAATAACTTGCCTCCAACCTCTTGTAGGTCCTCCTCCACCTCGAACTCTTCCGCACCCTAGTGCCTTGATCTAGAGGCCGAGTTTTTGTCTGCATCCAATACACAGGTGTCCTTCCTATCATTAACTCAAAATTATGACAATTGCACTCATTGTGGCTTACTGATTTGTAGAAGTTGCAGAAGAGATGTTGCGGTGTCTATACAAATTTATGCAACAAGTGACAATTATTAGTCACATGTTTTCTAGCTACCTGATAGATAGCACACCACAGCGTGGGCCCTGTACTTGGCCTTACTTGAGCTTCTAGCCTCAGAGACATCAGTCCTCCTCCTACAACATAATTCACGAAGACTCTTACTTTTCAAAGTCCAAACTTCTTTGCGCACCACTAGCCGAGCCGCCCTATCCTTCTTCTGACTTTGGAATTCTAGGCAAAGATTCTACAACTCCACTGAATCTACTGAACTCCCAAAGTAGCATCTTGAATCAATGTCTCATGCAATCTCATCGCAATCTCCAAGGCTTCCACCTAGGTCCCAATATTTTGCTATGATAAAACAACCCTTAAATGAAACAACAATGAAGCCACAAACCATTCGCGGTGCTAGCGGTGCTACCCATTCGTAATATTTATGTTAGCTTCACAAATATTGCATTTCAATCTTTGATCCAACTCCCTAGTTGTCTCGATAAGTGTCATCATGATTTCCTTGAATCCCATGATTGATTGCGCTTTAGACCTGGGCCTACTGAATTTCTTATTCAACACAGTCTAAATCTCTGCCAACGCAGCTGTCGGATTATCAGTGCAATACTTAATGTACCACGTTAGCACTCACTCTTGTAAATCTATAACCAATGTTTCTTTCTTTATTTAATCATCTATAATTTACTGGGATTGCCATACAACCTTCGCAACGAACCAAAACTGGTTCAGGTCCTCATTTCCCAATTCCTTGAAAACGGGAAACTTCACTGTATTCGCGATATTGAATAGTGGTGGAGGTGGTGGCGGTGTGGGCGATAGTGTATGTGGTGGAGGTGAAGATGGAGGTGGTGTGGGTGGATGCGGTATTCATGAGAACCCTTGCCTTATCAGCTAGACAATGCTCTATGGTGAAGCCTATGCTGCTTCTTCTTCATCGCTCAGGGAAGGCTCAATCAACAAATTATATTCAGGACCTGTTCTCCTCCTGTCCCTAAATAAATTTCCACTTCATGTAGCTCCAAACATCAAGGTAATTTCATAACCCACTTTTCACACAAGAGCATTTTAATCCAAATATTCAAAGATCTCAAATACTTACCTCGTAGTTCTTTGAAGAAGCATCGTTCTTCTTCACTATAGGTGACCGAGGTATCAATCATGAACTCTGTCACAAGCCCTCTAATGAAACAATCAAGCCAGTGACCAACAACGTGCACGATCTTATCTCCAAAGGCTTCCAATCTCCGAACTAGCTATGGGGTCCACACTATTGGACCGTCAAGCCTCCACCTTCCGTGGTCATCTGTCAATTTAGTGATCCACTAGTATAACTTGATCGGGAAGGAACAAAAGAAAATTTCATGTATCTCTGTGTACAGATACCTGTCCAACAATTGTTCTTTCATCAATCATGGATTTCTATTTCCTTTCACCATGAATTCGTGGATCTTCCTATCCAAGCAATCTTCAATTTCCTTCTTAGATGGATTCTAGTGATGCGACATCACACATCTCTTTATGCAAATCCTGGTCCCTAGAAATGGAACCATTTTTTAGCTTAGTGGGTCAGGACCCACTAAGCCAACAAAAGGTCAACCAAGTATTGAAAAAATTGGAGAGAGATGTTGAGTTCCCAGTGAGGTGATAATGCAGAGATAGGGTCTTCTAAACACAACCATTAGAGTGAAGAAAAGAAACTAGTGGAATCACCAATTCTGTAGTAGTGTTTTTGTAGTATTGGGGTACAAAAACACATATCCTTAGCAGTTGGTTCTTCCCTGCAAAGAAATATTGTTGGCTTGAGGGGTCCTAACCTAGGTTTGGAGTTAGTTTCACCAACCAATAAAACCCTAAATTGTTGTCCCATTCAAAAACAACCAGCGTAGCACATGCTACAGTCTCACCCAAAGCAATATTAGGGGATGATAGAACCAGGTGTTGGCTTATTGGGCCCTGACCCAGGTTTGGAAGAGTTATTAGCCAAACAAATCGTACAGCTACTGGCCCTTTCAGCAATAGCCCACGAAGCATGGACTGAGGTATCACCCCAGGTAGCAGGGGAGGGTGTTGGAACTAGGTTTCTGTACCCTTGGGATGTCTTGATGTGGTTTGGAGGGGTCACAAACTATTTTGTGGCCTCATGCCACTCTGTACTACTAACAGACCTTCGCATAGATTCACACATGTGTAATTGCTTATTAAGGAAATTATTACATATCTGATCTTCTTGTTATAGTCTTTAAGCAAACATTTAACAATAAAACCCAGTGTGCGCAATCATAATTCTTTAAAAATATAAACTCATATGGTAGATGCATAAACTAGAATACAATATGTCCTTGATATTTCATAAACAACTTATCTTTATTATTCTCTTTCGTCAATACAACAAGATCCACCCTGCGCATTCAGCTGTAGGGGTCCGCACACACAGATGTAGACTCTACCAGGCCTCTACACACATAGCTGTAGAGCCTCTATCTATCTACCAACACCCTTGACTCGAACTTATAGGCGCAGAGAATATTTCCTTCACAAGCCCATAACATCAAGATCCAAAGCCAAAAAACTGCCAAAAAAATCTGACTTCTAGCCATAGAGCCTTGCTCTATTTATACATTCCCATGGTCTACGGACCATGGGCAGGCCAACTCACTTCCCATTATTTTACATTATTCTTGGGTAGACAACCCTTTGACTTGACTCATTACAATTCATGCTCCGCACACTTCTCATAGTCTTTACCATAATTTTTCCCAAAATTGTGGACTTTGAGTCCCAAAACTGTTTCTTGGGGCCTCCGCTACCCAACAGGCCCCCAACACAATCAACATGACTTGTTCTGAGTCACTTGGCTAGTGCAACAATCTTCACGCGAAGGTCATGCAACAACTTCAGTGCTTCGCTTACGCTTGTAACAAACTATTCAGCCATTTGTTGTACTTGTTTTGTGCAAGCCATCGATGCATCAGTATCTGCTGCAGTCATCTGTCCAGGTGCATATGATGCCTGCATGTGGGCCACATTTCACTCAATGGTGGTGGAAACCGTGAATGCCTCATCAAGCCAAGGCTGGATATGTTCTTTAATCACTACTGCTTTCTATCGAGTAGCAATATCCTGTATCTTAAGAGCCTGAGCCTCCCTCATTTTGGTCAAGCACTGCGTAATAACAACCGTCTGCACCGGTGAAAATGTGGAATGGATAGGGGACAGTGTAACCCAGCTTCCTCCACCTTTCGTAGCCACTCCTTCGGTTGAAGTGTTGTAATAGTTCCCTCCATGCTTTGCTCCATTAGCTCGTTGGTTGCCAAATGGGGAAACTTATTGGTATCTGCAAGATCCCAGTCTTCAAACTTCATAGTTGAGATGCCACCGATCATCGTTCCTTTGAGTGGAACCCCTTGAGGGAGAGATGGAGTGATGAGCATGCTATCAACGACATCCATATCTCTAGGGACCTTGGCCTTTCCTTTTCTTGGAGGAACAAACTTAGGTCATCTTACTGGCTCGATATCTTCTTCTCCCTCTTTGTCTAGTTCTATTTCTTCAACGTAGGTTGGAGGTTCCTATTCCTCATCATTTCTTTCAATAGTAACATATTTTCCCTTTTCTTCCATTGTGAGCTTGCTAAATCGTGAATTCCGCGGTGACATCCTTACTGGTCCTGGTACCTGAGGGTCCTTCTTGGTCCGTGGCATCCTGGGGATTTAGGGATCTTGGCTACCTGACGTGTAGGATTATATGTAATGTCTATGGTGGTGGTCATCATCCTGAGTAATGACTTTCGCAATTCCTTTGGCAATTTCTAGAACCACTAGCTTTCTTTCATCAGTTTTTCATTCATCTTGCTCCTCTTTGTTTGAACGTAGGGCGTCCTACTCTTTGAATGATCAAACTTTGTTTTGTGAAATTTCACTTGTTTTTTATATGTTATTTCGAATTCAAATCTAGCCTTTTTCCCCATTCATGGCTCATTAATGTGATTTTGGTGGTTACCCCTCTATCTTAATTGCCTATCTCCTACTCCTTAGTGTCATAAATGCGGCATATTGTCATGAATAGTAACTACAACAGTCACCTTCCATCCCTCCCACACGGCAGCGTAGCCCATAGTACGTGAGTGAGTTTTACGCTTTTTACGGGCCCTGTGCACCATAGCCGAATCGTACAACCTTCCTATAGATTTTTTTATAGTCCCGCACCCTCTTTCAACTATGTGTAGTCCTGAGACTTGGCCTCCTATAGATAGTCAGGTGGTGGCACCCCTCCTGCGAGCCTTCCTTTTCCCTACTAGCTCGAGCTGCGGGCACCTTTTATATACCCTCAAATCGGATAGCGCATTGTAGTTTGTGCTCCCTTGTCTAGTAGGGTGCAGTCGCAACCATAATAGCAGGGTCATGACTTGTGTTAGTATCATAGGAGGGTCGGCTAGGTCTGGTCCCTTCCTTCGCATGCTCGCATAGCCTGTTTGTGTGCCTCCTATTTTGATTCTGTCAATTGCTTTGTCCAACCTCACGCTTTACCTCTGTAGCCTTGCCCCTACTTCCTCAAGTTTGTGAAGTCTTAGGCGACCACGCCGAATGGCTTCCTGCAACCAATGGATTGCATCATCCAGGTCTTCTCATTCAGGTTGAACTGTAGGGGTAGTGGTTGGGGACATTCTCTTGACTTCTCGTCCTACCGTGGATAGAGTTCCCTTGGCACACCATGCTTTATGTACAATCTTATCGGCCCAGCAAACCCTTGCTACACACAAATTCAGTTGGGTCGATGGTTGTGCTGCATAAAACTATGCCCGCTGTTGTAGATGGGTGGCCACCTTACTCCATCATGGCTGCTCCACACATTATCCAATCCATATCCAGAACCACCTTCTACCTCCGTGCTCATTCCACCTCAGCTTCCTTTGTGCACACCACCCTGGTGTGATTGCCATGCGTGGTGCTTCTTCCATCACCCCATGTAGCTTCAAACTTCTGATTGAATTTCCACAAAGGTTGATAAAATCCTCCTCGTTTCTTGCATCGTTGTCCGCTGGCTGTTGTCATACCTTGGTTGTCATGCATCGTAGTGATCTAATCATCATGTTACAGTTGAGTGTTGTGACTTCATGCAATCAATTCTACCATCTTTCGATCTCCTCATCTAAATCTAAGGTGCAAGAACTATCTCACTCCCATGAGATTCGCCCGTCTGCTGTGGGATTTACCCGATCCTGGTCTTGCACTGTTATCTGGTAAATGCAGTCCAGTTCATCATCACTGTCCTCGTCATGCACCGATTCGGTGTATCGCGCTCCTTCAGCTGGGTCCAGTGGAACTATTACCCGAAGTGACCTTTTTTTTAATGTCATTTTTTTTCTTTTTAGGTTGATGACTCCATTCATGTCCATGGCCCAATATATTCCTAGTAATGCTAGGTATGGATTACTGCCATCAACAATTTCTATTACCTCGAAGTCGGTCTACGTACTTACACCTTCAATGTCCACTGTCACCCCTTTCAGTCATCCAATTGGTAAGATCTTTTGCTGGTTGGCCATCCACAGTTGAATAGGAGACCACTGTAGTGTAAGCCTACCCATACATTTCCACGTTTGCTTAGACAACACATTCACATCTGACCCTAAATCTAGAATGACCTGGTCCATCTCATACTCGCCGATTTGCGTCATCATTCGTATCTCCCACCTGATGCATAGAGCATGTTTTCCCAGTTTCCAGACTATGCACAGCTCCCCTGACCCTGCGCACTCAGTGATCAGCTCTTGTAGTCCTTTAACGACTCTATTGTCACACAAAAACTTCATACATGTCTCTAAAAAGGTGGTAAGCATAGAGGGATCTATTCCCGGTTCAATTGGATCCCTTCTATGTGGAGTAGAGACTTTCGTGAAGCTCCTTCCAAGCTCCCTTAGATGTCTTCTTCACCTACTCCATCTCAAAATTAGGTTCCTTTGTAGGGGCATCATGATCCTTCCCATGTTCTTCAGGTTGTTTCTATGCATCTCCCCCTGTAGTTGTGCCACTCCGTAGTACCATGTTTATGCTGGGGGCCTCTTCGTGTGGTTCCAACTTCATCATTTGGACATTCTAAGTTGGAGTGGGCTGCAATACCCCCTTTTCACACATTTGGGCAATTAGCATGGAACAGTCTACCATTTCATGGTCAAACTACTCACAGTATGGACAAGATATTCTTGTAGGGTTAGTATAGTCTCGAGTGTAATGGTCCGGCCCATCACAATTATCACAGATCAGCTATCCGTGGCCCCATCCAGGCCCCATTCTTCTTCCTTGTCCATGTCCTTAGAATCCCTTGCAGGGCCCTACGGTTGGGTCGAAACCCCACGCCTCAGTTTGCATTCGATAGGCTGGGGTCCTCTCCATCATTAGGTCGTAGCTTTGACAATTTCGTTCATCGTGACCTACTGACCTACAAAAGTTGCAATACAACTGTTGCAGAGTCTAGGTATATTTCTACAACAGGGGCATTTGTCTATTGTGTGCTTTCCTCCTACTTGACAAATCACGCACCATAGGGCAGGCACTGCACTTGGCCCTGCTTGTACCTCTAGCCTTAATGGCATCGGCCCTCCTCCCACCAAATAGTTTGTGAATACATGGTAGTGGTCTTTGTCATGATCTTGACCTTTTCATTTGATGCATCCTACTTCTATACGTGCCTCTAGTTGAGGCACCCTTTCTTTCTTCAAATGGAACCATTTGTTGGCTTATTCAGCACTGGCCTAGGTTCAGAAGAGTTATTAGCCAAACAAATCCCACAACTATTTTCCCTTTCGGCAACAACCCATGGAGCGCGGACTGAGGTCTCACCCGAGGTAGCAGGGGAGGGTGTTGGAACTAGGTTTCCACACCCTTGGGATGTCTTAATGTGGTCTAGAGGGGTCGCAAACTGTTTTGTGGCCTTGCGCCACTTTGTACTACTATCGGACCTTCACGTAGATCTGGGCAAGTGTAATTCTTATTAAGGAAATTATTACAGATTTGATCTTCTTGTTACAGTATTTAAGCAAACATTTAACAATAAAATCTAGTGCACGCAATCATAATTCTTTAAAGATATAAACTCATATAATAGATGCATAAACCAGAACACAATAGGTCCATGATATTTCAGAAACAACTTGTCTTTATTAATCTCTTCTGTCAATAAAACCAGATCCCCCTGCGCACTCATATGCAGGGGTCTGCGCACAAAGCTGTGGAATCTACCAGACCTCTGTGCACACAAATGTAGAGCCTATATCTATCTAGAAACACCCTTGACTTGGACTTACAGATGTAGAGAATATTGCCTTCACGAACCCATAACATCAAGATCCAAAACCAAAAAACTGCCAAAAAAAAACTGACTTCTAGCCATAGAGCCTTGCTCTATTTATACATTCCCATGGTCTGTAGACCATGGGTAGGCTGACTCACTTCCTATTATTTTACATTATTCTTGGGCGGACTACCCTTTGACCTAACTCATTACAATTCGTGCTCCGCGTACTTCACAAAGTCTTTACCACACTTTTTCCCAAGATTGTGGACTTTGAGTCCCAAAACCGTTACGCGGGACCTCCACTACCCAACACTGGGTTTCTACATCCAAAGGTCTGTGTGATGGGTGTTTGTTACTTCTAGGGCTTTACCTTGACTTTCGTGAACACTAACCCTTAAAATATATATATTTTAGTAACTTACAAAAAACAGAATCTAACCCTTCACGAAACACTTTAAACATTCATAACATCATGTAAACATGTGGCTCTACTACTTTCATGTATTAATTAAGTGTTTCTTCATATAGATGTAGAAAACAAAGAGAATACACATAAATTGTGCAAGTAGATATAAAGGCATAGATACATAATTATTGCTCCAAAATAGTCTTTATTAGACATAATCCTTCTTTTACAAAGTCTTCTTTCCTGCAGACACAGCCATAGGGGCCTATGCAGTCAGCTTGCAGACTTACCAAGGCCATGCACACAACTGCAGGAGCCTTCCCATTCTCCTAAGTATAGAAACAATCTTTTCTGCCTCAGACTACTTTCCCATACAATGATCTTCAATTACTAACTTATTTCCTATGACTTTCTATGACTCCTTTATATAGCTTCTTTCATTACAATTCCATGGTTGACAAACCATGGGCAGACACAAAATGTGCTATATTCTAACAAACTAAGGGACTAAAGTCCCTTTGACTCCTATGACCTTCGTGCTCCACTCCCTTAAAATGCAGAGACTTTATACATATAAAAACATTAGTTACAAAATTTACCCCACTGGACCTTGTCCCAACAATCCCCCAACACAATTTTGTGACTCATCCCTGAGTCACATTGTTGGTGGCACCTCTATCTTTACCTTCAGCTCACTAAAATCAATTTTTTACACCTGCAGGTCTGTTGTTACATGTGTAGTAGCTTGATGGACTTCCTCGACCATTTTTTCAGTGGTTGGGCCTTCAACTGCAAGGCCCCTAGTCCTTTGTATTTGTTGTATCCCTTTGAGGTTGCTCTGTATTAACAGAGTCAAATGACTAGCCTCATCTACTGATGATTGTGTCCATTAATATATGAGTGCATCCTTGTGATGCAACTCATCAATTTCATTGTGAATAAGTTTGTCTTCCTGTAATCTGGCAAACCTTTGCACCGGGGCTATGGTGCACGTTGTTGACCTGATTTCGTCAAACTATCTCTGCTTGTCCCTGATGTACACTTCAATCTTTTGCAGACTTGGATCCTCCTACAACAAGGTCCATAAATCCATGACCTACTCAAATAGCTTAGTGAAACCCTTGACTTCATCTTCCAAGGTGTCCATTCCTTCTTTATTAGCAGCTCTACGATGCTCTTTGACTTTTGGAGGGGTAGTGGGCTACAACTTTAGTTGTAACTTTGAAATTTGCAGCTGCAGCTTAAACCTAACTTGACCAATTTCATTCTTAGATTCTTTAACTGTAGCGACCAGCTTTTGAATTTTCTTCGTGGAGGCTACTTCTGCTGGGACCTTGACCTCTTGAATCTCACTGCAGGCTTGTGCAATAGCTACTTCCAAATACTAGTTGTGCATTGTGACCTCCTCCTTTTCGTTGAGGGCATGTACCTTCTCCTCAAATATCTGCTGGTTATTGATCTTGACCTCATTGATGACCAACAATGTGTGTTGCTCCCATATTCTGATTTTGTTTGACACCCCTTGTTGTAGCTCGTGCAGACTTTGAATGGGAAGTGTTGCAAGACTCAGATTCAGGTTCTTCAGTTATAGTAGGTGTGCCTTCTCTTTGTCTGAGTCACCGCATTGGGATCCCTTTGGAAGTTGTACCATGTGGAGATCCATGGTCATTTCTATGTCCAATAGTGACTTGCTCACTTGATTTAGGCTCAGTTGCTTCTCACTCGTCTATCCCATGCTCGCTTACAGAAGACCTATTTAGACTTGCAACACCCGTAGGCCTTGATGTACCTTACCAAGTGTTTGTTGGTATTGCACTTAAAAGTGGATCATTAGGTCCATCATAACATCGTGGACCACATCCCTAATTTCATCCAAGTCCCCCTCTCTGAGGACCAAAGGCATCACGCCCACTTTTTTGTCAGAATATTTCTTCTTGTGTTGCCATGTGGAAGTCCTCTTCTTCTACTTCTTGACAATGAAGGCGGACTCTAGCTTTGTGCCCCCTTCTTCTTCCACCTCTGTTTCTTCCTTCACATGTGTTCAGTTGGTCTCTAACTCATCAACATCTATGGTGTCCTGTGATGTAGTCTTTTCCTGTGCTACTTATTTTTCCTTGGTTTCTGCTTCTTTCTCCCTCGCAACTGCTTCTTTCTTCTGCACAACCTTTTCTCGAGTGGAAGATTTTTATGCTTCCTTCTTCTTTTCTACTTCCATGTTGCGGGCTGCTAAACCTTTAGTAGCCATACAAATAATTCCATCAACATCAGAAGGGGTGAGCTAGTTAGTTGGCCACTTACTAGTAACCCCTACTATATCTTCGTCAACAACCAAGTAAGGAAACTTGTGCCATATGTGTTGAGCATCCTTCTTTGCGTGAATATGTAGATTATGGAAATTTAGCTTAAAATTGGTGACATTAGCATACTACACATGCAATGTGGGTGATAATCTTGGTCACTCATTGATCACCATCCTTAGTTCTGTCTCAAACAACACTCATAATATATTTGTCTCCATAATGCACGCGGGGTATTTAGTATCCCATAGCAAAGAAAACTTCACTGCCTCCTGTAGGTTTGAGTCCTACTGAGAGAATTGGTTCTCTTTTGGTATCCTCCACACCACTAAAGAAATCAATAGCAACAACCAGGTGTAGCGAAACCCCTTTCCCTCATCCTGGGCCTTCCTAGAGTCCTCCAAAATACCTTTACATAGATATTGAACCAATTTATATTGGACTCCCTTCACGCATTGCGCAGCCAAAGAGACAACTATTTCTAGTACTTCATCTGTGTAGCACCTTCTAATGATACTACCAGCTAAGGTCTGTGCAAAAAAATTTCCTCTGTTCCTTCCCTTGATTCGTCACGTAGGCCCTTCGTTTCACCTTTCTAACTTTCAGACATTGTAGTTTATAGTCTCGTACTTCCTTGCAACTGCTTGGAGTACTAATACTATCCCACAATTATATAGTCACTGTGCAGGGGTGACATCACCCATGTACATATTTAATTGACTTCCATTGACTTTTCCTAGAAATAATTCCCCATTCAGCTTCACGAGCTAAACTACACCTCCATCTATAATTTCCTTCACAACATATGGCCCCATCTAGTTCATCTAAAATTTTCCTGGGAACTCTGTGAACTTATTGCCATATAGCAATAGTAGATATTCGATCTTGAAGGTGCATTTTTTGATATGGCGATCATGCCATGCCTTTTCAAAGTCCTTCTGCACCTTCTAATGAAACCTAACCAAGAAGCGATCTTCCTCAACTCAACGAGTTGCATGAGTCATTCCTCCATGGTATCACGATCAGCTATGTCTATAACTACTGCAATCTATAAGTTTGAAACTATGTACTCCATAGGAATTATAGCCTCTTGCCCTTATGCCAGTCGGAACGGTGTTTTTCCTGTTAAGTTTTTGTAAGTAGTCCTGTATGCCCAGAGGACCGCTGGTAAGCACACATCCCAATAATTTCGCTTCGTGTTGCAAATATTCATCAAAGCACTTTCCAGAATTTTGTTGAAGGCTTCTATTGTGCCATTCACTTGGGGGTGATAAGGCATACTCTTCTGATGGTATATCTGGAATTCCTCAAGTAATGCAGCAATTATCTCATTCAAGAAGTTTGTGCCCCTATCACTCACAAAAATCTTAGGGCAACCAAACTAAGACAAGACATATTCAAAAATAAACTTTGTGGTGGTAGCAATGCTACAATAGTTTACAAGCTATGCCTCCACCCAATTGGTTAAGTATTCAGTCACAACAATGATATATCTAGCCCCTGTCTTCTTCCCCAGTGGTTGTATTGGTCCCACAAATTCTATTTCCCACTTATAAAATGCCTACAATGCAACTTGCAGATTCAATCGCAATCCAGCTCTTCGTGACGGTCTCCCCATCCTCTGTAAGACATCGCACACCCAAAAATATATTTTGGAGTCCTTATGCATAGTCAGCCACCAAAGCCCTATGCGTAGCATCTTCTGTGTAGTTTCTCTTCCTGCATAATCTCCTCCCACGACCCCTCAATGTGCTTCTGCAAGGATGCTTTTTTGCTCATACTCTAGAACATACCTATGCAATATTTCATTAGAGACCATTTTGTATAATTTTCTGGTGATAATAGCGAAATCTATAGCCTAAACTACCAATTCTTTCTTTTGTTGCATCGAATAACCTTCAAGAGTTGTACTTGTAGAAAAAAATTGAATTATATCTATGAAAGGATCATCTATGATGCAAACCTCCAAGAGCTACGCATCAGTAAATCCTTCCTCCAAACTCGTAGGCTCATCCCTATTCTCAATGTCTGATAGGTGATCTAGACCAACATTCAGGCACCCTGGCTTCACAATTACTTCGAAATCATATGCCTGGAATAACAACAACCATACGCAACTCTCCCCCCCAACATAGGCTTTTTCACCAAATATTTCAGAGCAGAATGATTTGTATACATCTTTAAGTGTGCACCCAACAAATAGTGCCTAAACTTATGCATCGTATACACCATTGCTAAACCTTCATGCTTTGTTGTTGAATAGTTCTTTTTGGCCTTGGCCAGTTTTCTACTTGAAAAATCTATTGGATGGTCGATATCTCCTTTTCCTTGTTGGGTCAACACATCTCCTATCATGATGCAGGAAGCATCTACATGAACATGGAACTCCTTCTTCCAGTCAGGGAACACTAAAATGGGTGTGGTAACCATTTTATCCTTTAAGACATCCAGACATTTTTGGCAATACTCGTCCTAGCAAAACGTCACATCCTTCTTCAATAATTTTTTCATAGGTGAATTTATTTTCACATACACTTTGTTGAACTTCCTATAATATCCCATATGGGCCAATGTTGTGTGCAGTTGGATAACATTCTTCGAGGCTTCCAAATTGATGAGTACTGCAATTTTGGTAATGTCTACCATCAATCCCTGCTTATAAACAACCTAACGCAAGAGTATCCTATAGTGTATGAAGAATATGCATTTCTCAAAATAAGGGCTATCTTATCCTTTTGACATGTATCCAACATGAGACATAGACTGGAAACATGTCACTTTAATAACACGAACATTGTCTAGTCATCGAGGTAGACCTCCAAAAATTTATGGATAAATTTCGTAAAGGTTGTAATTAGCACCCTAGAGAAAATTGCAAGGGAATTCTTAAGCCTGAAAGGCATCACTGTATACTGAAAACAACCCCATTCAGTCGCGAATGTGGTCTTACTCTATTCCTTTAGTGCAATCTTGATCTAATGGTACCTTGAAAATCCATCTGTGAACGAAAAGGCTTCCTGTCCTCCAACAGTTTCTAGTGCCTCATCTATGAAAGGCACAGGGAATTTATCATGGACGTATGCGTCATTCAACTTCCTTAAGTCTAAGAATATCTGAATTTCACCTTGTGTTTTCTTTTCTTGAACTAGCATGGGACTAACACAGTCTGATTCCTCGACAAGTTCAATGATCCCGGCTTCAAGAATTTTATCCAATTCCTTGTGCACATTTTCCTTATAGTTAGGATTTAATTGGTAGGGGCGTTGTTTCATTGCCTTTGCATTTGGCTTCAAAGTGATATTTATGAATCTGAGATCCCCTACTATCCCTTTTAGATCATAGAACTTGGTGGAAAACAAGTCCTGATACTCTCGTTGGAGATCCATGACTTTATCTACTCTATATTTGTCCCAATAGTCACCTATGTTTGCAAACTTCAGCTATGATTCCAATCCAATATTCACCTGCTTGGGCTTTAAGGGTTCTGATATAGCAGGGATTTCTTCCTTAGGTCCCTAAAATTCATGCTCTCCTTCGAACTTATGAATGTCGATGTTCCTTGGATCTTCTTCACCATCCTTCATGGTCACATTGTAGCATTCAAGTGCATGGCACAACTATGTACCCAAATTTGGTTTTACCCATTGTTGGGAACGAGATCCCCCAAGGACGGTTTTGGGGCTAAAATCCCATGTTTTGGGTCAAATTTTGTAACAAAGTTCTAAGGGCTCCACGTTTTTTGGTTGCAGAGTGAGAAGGTGTCATGAGTCATAAAGGGTTGTTTGCCCTTATTTTGTAAAGTAACGTTGGCTGTAAAGATCTACACTTGGTTCGTGGACCATGGGATTATATAAAAGGAGCTAAGTAAGCTCTAAGTAGTTCATATGAGTCATAGTGGTAGAAGAAGTCTTGAGCGATAAGAAGAGAAGTCTAAGTTTTGGGTCTTAGTGTAGGTAGAGGTTCTACAGCTAAGTGTGCAGAGGCCTAGGGTAGAAGTTTGTAACTGAGTGCGCAGACCCCTGCAGCTGTATGTGCAGGGCAGATAGAGTCTGTAATCATCTGAATATATCAATAAAGAGATGTATTCTACAAATTCTATGTCTTTGTTTCATGTTAATGCATCTTGTCATATTGTGTATGAATTTCATTTATAATGCTTATGTGATGCGTGAATGCATGTAATTACGTTGGTTAAGCAAACGCAAGTAAGAATATTTGTTTACGCGGTGCTGACTATGATTATTTAGTAAGATAATCAACCACTTAAGGATAACTTGGAAACCTATTCTATACACTTCTTTAGCAGCGTGAAAGTACCTAACCACAGGTTAGGGCTGCACGAAGGAAAGTCATACCCCTTCGCGGAGGTACAGAAGGGTGGAGCAACGAGTTAGACAGACAGAGCCCTAGGACTCAACAACCTGCATGAAAGAAGGAATAGAAGGAATAAAACGACATCATGACCATCTCAGGGTGTGGAAACTTGGTTCTAGCATCCCCCCACACTACTTCAGGTGAGACTTTGGTTTGCGCTTCGCGGGCTGATGCCAAAAGGGCCAGTAGTGTAGGGATTTGTTTGGCTAACTAATGTTGAACATGGGTCAGGCCCCTCCAAGCCAACAAATGGTTCCGTTGTCGGGATGAGAATCTACATAAGAGATATGTGATGTCATATCACTGGAATCCAACTAAGAAAGAGATCGGAGACTGGTTGGATAGGAAGATCCATGAATTCGTGGTGCAGGAGAATATAAATCTGTGACTGACAAAGGAACAGTAGTTGGACAGGTACCTATATATAGAAATACACGAGATCTTTTTTTGTTCCTTTCCAGTTGAGCTATACGAGTGGATTGCGAAGCTAGTAAATAGCCAAGGAAGGAGGAGACTTGATGGTCCTATTGTTTGGACCCAAAGTTAGTACAGAGATTGGAAGCCTCTGAGGATAAGATCACCTGTGTTGTTGATCATTGGCTCGATCGCATCATAGGAGGATTTGTGACTGAATTTGAGGTCGATACCTCAGTCAGCTACAACGAGGCAGAGCAACGCTTTTTCAAAGGTCTATGAGGTAAGTACTTGAAATATTTGGATACCTGGATTAAAATGTTATTGTTTGAAAAGTGGGCTATGTAGCTACTTTGATGTTCAGAGCTACGCGAAACGGAAAAAATTACAGGAACGAAGCAAGAAAGGGTCGTCAATACCACGAGGTGATGAAGAGGGAGTAGTGCATGCTTCTCTGCAAAGTGTTATTCAGTTAATAGGACAAGGATTCCCGCAACTACCACCTCCACCCACACCACCTCCAACTTCACCACCATTGCTTGCGACTTCACTTGTACCACCTCCATCTCCATCGTAGTTCAGCATGGCGAATTCAATGAAGCTGCCTTTGTTCAAAGGCTTGGGAAATGAGGACCCAAATCAGTTTTGTTTCATTATGAAAGCTATGTGGGAAGCTCAAGGTGTTACAGATGATCACATGAAGAAGGCAACACTAGTTAGTGCTCTACAGGATAGCGCACTAACCTGGTACATTAAATACTCTAATGATAACCCAAAAGCTGGAGTAGCAGACATCTAGACTGCACTGAACAAAGAATTCAATAGGCCTAAATCTGAGGCACAATGGATTCTAGGGTTCAAGGAAATCATGATGAAACCATGTGAGACACCTTGGGAATTAGATTAGAGATTGAAGTGTAAAATCCATGAAGCTGATGTGAACTTAACATATGGACAACACCGCAAATGGTTTGTGGCTTCACTCCTACCACACCTGAGAGTTGCAATGTCCCAACAGAAGATAATAACTCAGGAAGAGGCCTTGGAGATTGCGATGAGACTGCATGAAACATCGATACAAGATCTAAATCTAGTGGTTCAACAAATCCATGCATAGTTGCAAAATATTTGCATTGAAATGTAGAGCTTGAAGCAGGACATGACAATTCAACCAGAGGTGCACGAAGAGGTATGGTGCTTGAAATGCAAGGGTCAAGGGCACGAAAAATACCATTTCTCGATATTTTCAAACTACATTGCAGGAGGAGGAATGATGCCTTTGATGCTGGAGGCCCAAGCAGGACCAAGTGTTGGGCCTATGTTGTGGTGCACTATATGTCAAGTAGTAGGAAAACATATGACAAATAATTTTCATTTGCTACAAAAGTTTGTACAAACACCACAACAACTATTCTACAACTTTTGTAGGTCGGTAGGGCATGATGAGTGCAACTGTAGGAGCTATGAATTAATGATGGATAGAACACTTGCCTACAGGGTTCAGGCATAAGCGCAGCCCCCTGACTAGAACATGGGGATGGCATGAATAGGCTTTTAGGGGTGCGAACGAGGCTGAGGCAAAGGAGGACTTGATAGAGGTTGTGGACAACTAATTTGCTATAATTGTGGAGGACCAGGACACTATGCCCGTGATTGCACTAACCCAAGACGTCTGTCATGCAAATATTGCACTCTATTTGACCATGAAATGGAGGACTCTCCTATGCTGATAGCGAGGATACGTAACAAAGGGGTGCTACCACCTCAACTGACTGATAACCTACATATGATGAGGTCTAAGCCTCGCGAAGAGGATCTGAATCTGAATATAGTGCTCCAAAGTGAAATTGCAATAGGGGATGATAAGTGGAAATAGCCTGAAGACATCGCATAAGTTCGCAAAGCTCCGACTAAGGAGGCTAAATTCGATTTGGAGCATGCACGTGAAACATTCATGGAAGCAAAGAAGAGCTTCACTACCTCCACCTCAGGAAGCAAGGATAAGCTTGATCAGGAGATGGACCCTTCTATGCTACAACCTTCTTGGAGACTTGCATCAAGTTCCTACATGGTAGCAAGGTTGTGAAGGGATTACTGGAGCTTATAAATAAATGTGCTAGAAGAACTCTGAGTGAACTATGCATGGTGCAAAAAATTGGTAAGCATAAAACAAGGACAAGATGAGTGATGAGGCTGACCACACAGATAGGAGAGTATGAAATGGTTCAGGTTATTTTAGATATGGGGTTCGACATGAATGTCCTACCAAAGCAGACTTGGGAATGAATGGGAAGACCCATGCTGCAGTGGTCTCTAATTTAGTTAAGGATGGAAAATCAACAGAACATCATCCCCATGGGGCGGTTGCAAGGGGTGACTGTAGATATTGAAGATGCGAGCACGTTGGCTGACTTTGAGGTAATAGAATTTGTGGATGAGAGAAACCCCTATCCTGAGCTCCTTTTAATTTATTGGGCTATTGATATGAATGGGGTAATCAACCTAAAGAAGCAAAAGATGATATTTGAGAAGAAATCACTCAGCGTAATAGTACCCCTAGATCCTGCTGGATCACTCTATACTGAACCAATCCATGATTATGAGAGCAATGGCAATTTGGACTGTATCTATAAGATAACAATGCGAGACCAAGATTGGCTGAATCCAACAATGGATGGACGAATTGCATGGGATCGAGAGAGTTCCTGCACCTCGAACTCTGATGAAGAATTAGAGTGGTGGCAAGAATCGGTTACATGAAGTAACCACATTGAGCTGTAACATGATGACCTAGTCACTACACTTTGTGTTGTTAGAGGTAAGAAATATGCCCACTTATGATGTTCTGAATGATGTAGATATATTTTTGGATGCATTCGAATGAGAGGTACCAGAAAAATAGTGCTTTCGAGCTTTGGATTGGGCACTCCATGCTACACCCACAAGATGGTGGGGTACACAGAAGGGCAGTTTTGATGATTGGCACGAATGTAGGAGGATGATGAGAACATGCTTTCGGAAGCCAAAAGTATGAATGACATAAAAGTATGATGGGAAGGATGATCTGTGTGCACAATTGGCCAAACGGGCTTAGGCTTATGGAGAGAATCCCTAACCTGAATGGGAGCGCTTGTTTTGTCACACCCTGGATGTCATCCAAATGAACTAGTACTTAGGAACGAAGCTCCACCATGGTATAGGTGAATGGGATATTCTGCACAGAGGATTCATAATGAAATTCAACTTTGAATATGAGTTTGACTGTATTGATGAAGCACTACAAGAAGTAAAAGCAGCGATATTTAAGATACCGCAGGATCCTTTGGACCTGATTCAACCCGATTAGACTACTCAGTTGAGTCACGTGCTGGAATGCTATAACATGAGCATTGAAGAAGAAGATGAGGATCTACGAAAGGTTAACATTCCTAAAACAGAAGGTCACCACAAGGTTGAAGGACCATACATTGAGAATCCTGATATAACCGTGCTACTAAAAATGAAACAGGTAAATATTGGTACGGAGGCAAAGCCCATATTTGTGAAGATTGGAGATTACTGGGATGATGCGACGGTGGATAAGGTCACTGAATTTCTCTACGAATACCAGGATTTGTTCCCTACCAAGTTTACGGATGTAAAAGGGATAATCAAGGACCTAGGTGTTATGAAGATCACGTTGAAGCCCAACATGAAGCCTGTTAAGCAAAGACCTTTCCGTCTCAATCCAAAGTATAAGGAAAAGGTTCGCTTAGAGCTAGACAAGATGCTAACGGCAGGAATCGTTGAGCCTATGGAAGAATCTGATTGGGTAAGCCCAATGGTGGTACAGGAGAAGAAGAAGAAGGATGAAATAAGGATATGCATAGATCTCAAGAAGTTGAATGATGCTTGTGTACATGATTCTTTCCCAACTCCATTCACTGATGAAGTGTTGGACAATGTAGGTGGCCAGGAAGCATATTCCTTCACTGATGGGTTCTCTGGGTACCATCAGATTAAAATTGCTCTGAAATATAGGAGAAAGACAACCTTCATGACTGGGTGAGGGTTTTTTTAGTACACTATAATGCCTTTTGGATTGAAGAATGCACTTGCAATTTTTTCACATGTAGGCATTGCAGCACTCAAGGAATTTATTCAAAAGTTCTTGGAAGTATACTTTGATCAATGGACTATGTTTGGGCTGGTGAAACACCATCTAGCAAGCTTGCATCTGATGCTGGATACCTGTTGAAGATACCAGATCACGCTCAATCTAAACAAATGCCTATTTTGTGTTCCTTTTGGGACCCTGCTAGGTCATGTGGTTTGTAGATAGGGGCTGATGGTAGATCCTGTGAAGATCACAATGATACTTAACCTAGAAGTGTTGAGGAGTGTGAAAGAGTTGCGTGCTACCCTAGGACATACAGGATATTACAGAAAGTTTATCAAAGGCTATGCCCATATCACTATGCCTATGGAGAAGTTGTTGAAAAAGGATATCACATTCCGCTGGAATGATGACTGTAAGAGAATCTTGGATTTATTGAAGGAAAAGATGGTCATAATGCTAATTTTAGTCTTCTTGGATTGGAAGAAGGAGTTTCATGTACATGTCGATGCATCATGTATAGCATTGGGTGTAGTACTGACACAGGCTGGTGGAGGAGACTTGGACCATCCTATAGCATTCGCAAGAAGAAGGTTATCCAAGGTGGAGTATAACTATTCCACCACTGAGCATGAAGGGTTAGCCATGGTATACATGCTCCAGAAGTTTGGATGTATACAGATCATTCCACACTGAAACACCTAGTCAATAAGCCTGAGTTGGGGGGGAGAATATACAAGTCATTGTTATTGTTCCAGGAGTATGATTTTGAAGTTATTGTGAAGCTTGGATGATTGAACACAAGACTAGACCATCTGTTGCACATGGAAATATGGGAAGAACCAACTAATTTTGAGGAGGGATTGCCTAATGCATAACTTTTTGTAGTGTGGGTCGCAGATGGTCATTTTGAAGATATCATACACTCTTAAACAATAAGAACTATCCTGGAAGGTTACACCGTCCAACAGAAGGAGTTAGTGGTGCGCACAACAAACTTTCTTGTCATTGCCGGGCATTTGTATAAAATGGGGTCTGATGAGATATTGTGACGGTATGTACCAGAGTTTGAAAGGAGCAGTATCCTCATGGATGCTCATGGGGCCACCACGGGAGGGAATTATGCAGGGAGAGCAACTGCGCAGAAGATTCTACGTGCAAGATTATGGTGTCCAACCCTCCATCAACATTCGAAAGCATACTACAAAGCATGTGATGTGTGTCAAAGGATTGGTAGGCCATTGCAGAGAGATGAGCTACCTTTGAATCAATAGATGAGATTACAACCCTTTGAGAAATGGGTGATAGATTTTATGGGACCCATCCAGCCCCAAGGAAATATGGGAGCAAGGTACATTATCACCTTGATGAAGTATTTGACTCGATGGGCAGAGGCACAGTCGGTGAAGGATTTCATAGGTGCAACTGCTACAAAGTTCATATTTGAGTATGTACTGATGTGATTTAGGTGTCCAAATATTTTGACGATTGATTGCGGTACACACTTTGGAATGAAACGATCAGTGCGCTAATGGAGAATTTCAGGTATATCACCAAAAGAGCATGCCTTATCACCCATAGGGTAACAGGATGGTGGAAGCATTCAATAAAGTGCTAGAGAACGTGCTGACCAAGGTTTGCAATGCTCAGCGAAGTGATTGGGACCTACGCATACCTGTAATAATATGGGCCTATCGGATGACTTGCAATAAGTTGACTAGACAAACACCCCTTAGGCTTGTTTATAGTGTTGAAGCAGTGATTCCCATGGAATACATTGTGCCTAGTCTGTGCATAGAGACACTCATAGGTATGATGGATGAGGGAGCCCTCGAGGAGAGGCTCATGCAATTAGCTGAGCTTGAGGAAGAAAGATTTCTAGCTGGATTTCACCAACAGGTCCAAAAGCAACACGGAAAAGCATGGCATGATTGGCACATTAAGTTGTGCACCTTTAAGGTAAATGACTTGGTTTTCTTATATGATAGCAAGTTTGAAAAATATTCAGGGAAATTTAGAATGCACTGGTTAGGGCCCTATGTCATTAAGGATATTACCAATGGAGGATTAATTCTGTTGGTTAAATTGAATGGAGATCCCTTCCCAGGAAAGGTGAATGGCAGTCACTTGAAGCCATACCCCAATGGTCTGGCCATGTGCCTACATGAAGGTAGCATAGTCTCAACACTCCAAGTAGCTGAAAGGAGACGTGGGACTATAAACTACACTTCCCGGGTTGGGGAGCTATGCGGTTGGAGGATTTGTGCAAAGCAAGGAAGTCTCACAGGGTTTGCGGCAATGTGATGGGAGCTGCACTACCCAGGGAGAAACTGCATAGGTCAGCGATTGGAGGATTGTGAAAAGCAAGGAAGTGTCACAAGGTTTGTGGCAATGTGATGGGAGCTGCACTACCTAGGGAGAAACTACATAGGTCAGACGTAAAGTGACCATTAAAGTCACTGTTCATTATTTGATGGTAGAAATGCGACCAAATGGAGTAGGCGTCTGGCATTTAAGATGAAATTTATGGGTCAGATCCTTGAAAATTTGATGCCAATTCAACATTAATGAACCAAATTTGGGGGGAACAGTTGGATTTGAATTCAGAATGCCCTATAAATTACAAGTGGTTGTCTAGCGAAAAGCATTTGGCATTTCGATAATTGAGTTGTTGAGCTCTCAGGTGCACATGAATCGTGAATACTATGAACTTCTGATAGGTAGTTCATTATTTGTGACATTACTGAAGGAGACATAGGAGTTCTTGCACAACATCATGTTGGCACCCACAGAAGCTATAGATACCGAAGCAAAGAAGTCGGTTCCGGAAATTAAGATGGAGGCTGAAGAAGCTACTCCCAAGGTTGGTAAAGTATTAGCCGAAGTCCCCAAATCACCAAGGATGCTGAGACCAAAGATGACTTGAACCAAGGAGAGGGTGAAGGATAAAAATGGAAAGTAGCCTACAATACTGGTGAACACATCACCAAGAAGAAACCCATCGAAGCCTACCACAAAGGAGAAGGGAAAATCCATCAATTTGGAGCCGGAAGAGGAAGAAATCAAAGACATCTTGATGGATGATGAGGATGTGGGAATAGATGTGGAGGAAGTTGAAGCCCAGGGTGCTAACCCTATCACTTGGTTGCCTGAGTATGTCCCTCCACGCAAGGGAAAGACCAAGGTGCTGAAATATATTGATGAGAGCAAGGTACCCTTGCAAACCCTTCTACTACCAGATGAAATTATCTTCGAAGGAATGTGCTTGGGCCGGGTTCCTCTGCTAAAACTTAAAGACTGGGAATTTTTTAATCATGAGAAGTTCCCACACCTAGCAATCGAGTAGCTAATGCATCGTATCATCAATACAACCATCTGAATGATTGCATTGGAGCCGTGGAGGTGGCTCGGAGGAGTAGACAAGGCAGGGTTGCTCAACCTACTTTAGGTACTGCACTACAACCACACCAAGGTTATAATATTGGTCATGAAGCAGCTGCTATGCTTGGTGCATGATGGGCATCTATGGCTAGAGGAGCCAATACCCATCACTAACATGTTGATCCATAGGATCATGTAGTTGCCTTACACAAGAGAAAAGTCAGCCATGATATTTGGCAGAAAAGGTGGTGAATAGGCCCTTGCGGAGGCCATGAAAAAGAAGTTTAAGCTGGTAAAGAAACCATGTCAATATTCCATATCCAACATCTGTGACCCTACTATAAAGGTGGATATGCAGATTTTAACAAGGAAGGTGACGAGAAAGTGTTGCGTCGATGAGGTGTCGATGCCAGTCATCCCGCTAGTAGCCCAGTGCTCCGAATGAGTGTAGTTCAATTGGGTAAACTATCTCTATGGTGAGTTCCTTATGAACTGCTACAAGGCATAGGAGCTCAGAAAGACATTCCACTATCCGTGGATCTTGCTGTCTATTGTGCTGGTAGCATGGGAGCTGTCAGAAGACAGCCAATTCCGTTTGGTCGCACCAGACCTACCAAAAGCAGCAAAGTACGCTTCACTGTGGGTGACCAAGGATTCATAGTGCATCAAGGACAACAAGATCTTCTGGATCTTGATAGAGATGAACATCCACATGGACATCAATCAAAAACCATAGTTGTCACCCACGGTGTTTGCCAACTTGCAGGGCTATGTAGAGTTTAAAGTAGATTTTCACCATGTGGTCTGCACAGAAATGGTATGAATTGCCTTACCTAGCTACAGATGACACCATTGTTACAGTAATTGATCAGTGGTCAGAAAAGTGGTGCACTATAGCAGACTTGGCGGTGGGAGGGAACAAGTACACCACGTAGAGAAACAAGGAGGAGGCCAAGCTAAAGATGACGCAGCTGGCCAAGAAGAGGAAGAAGGAAGCCACTGACAAGGTCTAGGCAGAGCGCGATGCCACTCAGTAGACAGAGAAGAAAAGCAATGGAGTAGAGCGAGGCTCTGAGAAAGGCATGAGGTCACCTTCACCTAAGATAGTGGAGGAGATGGACGAGCAAACAGAACAACATAGCACAGACCCATAGGTGACATACACCTGCATTAAGCATTCAAGGGAGTAGGAGAAAGGAGGGTCCAAGAAGAAATCATAGGCTACTAAGACATCACTGGACCTAATCACGATAATAGAGGGTGATTTGCATGACATCGGTGACATGGTGCAGGATGTTACCGTAGAGGCCCTTTAACAGCTTGAGCAATAACAACAAATAATCTTTGGGGCTATCCAAACAGGTTTGTAGGAGCTACAAACTTGTCCATCATATGCTAGCACGGTGTCCACCAGCCTTGCTTTTGGCACTTCAGAAGCTGCCAAAATGTTGTGCGCAAAGGCCTACAGCATGATAGTGCTACCTATCGGAGCACTGACCATGGAGAATGAAGCTGAAAGGCCCACTGTCAGTGCCCTAGAGGGAGTAGGGTTGAATCTGGAAACACTCCCTAGTGAAGCGCTACACTTCTTACAAGATGGAGTGATTGCGGAGCTAAGGGCCTATGAGAACTACACCCTCTATGTGTTAGTGAACAACAAATTAACAATGAGAATATGGCACTATATCGAGACTCTTCCATCTCGACATGACCGAAAAGACCAATCAAAACAAGTGCATAATGTAGGTTGTCGAGGATGCATGTCGAATTGTCCTAGAGTTGGCCATTCCTGTGGAAGAACTAGTCAAGCTACGCATCCACAAGTTAGCTACGGGGGTGCAAAAAACACATACAGAAATGGAAAGGGTTCAGTTGGAGTTGAACCTATAGATAACCGAGTTACAGTTGAAGGCCCACCCTTCAACTCTGCTAGAGATAAAGGAGCAACATGCAACCGTTGTCACGAAAGCAATAGCGGCAATCGACAGTGCAGTAGTGGATTGCACCCAACTTTTTGAGCAGTCATTCAAGGTCCTAATGAGCTTGCAGGAGGACCCCAATGTACAACGACTAGAGAAAGAAGTGCAAAACCTACAACAATGTTATGATGAGGTCAATGGCATATCACGAACCGTCGCACTCACACAGAGATTAGCGAAGCTGCAGGAGGCCAAGCAGCTGAAGGAATAGGTGGATGCAGCACTACACAAGGAAGCAGTGATGAAGGCACAACTAGAGCCCTGGCTAGATGAGGCTTACATGGTGACAACCTCTATTGAAGGAAAGCTTGCAACTGTACAAGCAACTCAGCAAAAGATTCAAGTCGATAGTTTAGGAGCAGTGACCAAGCAAATGGTCGAAGACATGAAGCAGGCGGCGCACAATGCACTATTGAGGTTGCGATCATATGGGTCGAGCTGGGAGGTCTTGAAACTAAGATCTCCACACCTGCTAAGTGAATCAAGGGCAAGTCATAATGTTTGTGTTGGAGGCCTATTGGGAACGGGATCCCCCAAGGACAGTTTTGGGGCTAAAAGCCCATGTTTTGGGTCAAATTTTGTAATAAAGTTGTAAAGACTCCACATTTTGTGGTCATGGAGTGTGAAGGTGTCATGAGTCATAAAGGGTTGTCCACCCTTATTTTATAAAGTAAAGTTAGATGTAAACATCTAGCCTTGGTCCGCAGACCATGGGATTGTATAAAAAGAGCTAAGTAAGTAAGCTCTAAGTAGTTTAGATGAGTCATAGTGGTAGAAGAAGTCTTGAGTGATAAGAAGAGAAGTCTAAGTTTCAGGGCTTAGAGTAGGTAGAGGCTCTATAGTTGAGTGCACAAAGGCTTAGGGTGGAAGTCCACAACTAAATGCGCGGACCCCTGCAACTGTGTGCACAGGGCGAATAAAGTCTATAATCATCTGAAGATATCAATAAAGAGAAGTATTCTACAAATTCTGTCTTTGTTTCCTATTAATGCATCTTGTCATATCGTGTATGAATTTCATTTATAATGCTTATGTTATGTGCAAATGTATGTAATTACATTGGTTAATCGAACGCAAGTAAGAATATATGTTTACGCGGTGCTGACTCTGATTGTTTAGTAAGATAAGTAACTAGTTAAGGATAACTTGGAAACCTATTCTATATGTTACTTTAGCACTGCAAAAGTACTTGAATCATAGGTTAGGGCTGCGCGAAGGCTGGTCATACCCCTTAGCAGAGGTACAAAAGGGTGGAGCAAGGGGTTAGATAGACAAAGCCCTAGGACTCAACGATCTATACGAAAGTAGGAATAGAAGGAATAAACCGACATCACCACCATCTTAGGGTGTAGAAAATTGGTTCCAACATCCCCCTTACTGCTTCGGGTGATACTTTTGTCTGCTCTTCGTGGGCTGATACTGAAAGGGTTAGTAGTGTAGGGATTTGTTTGGCTAACTAATTTTGAACCTGGGTCAAGCCCCTCTAAGCCAACACCCATTCAATCAGTTCTTCTGGTATTTTGAATATACCAACTTTGATCATCTGTAGTGCTTCATCTATACACTCAAACCCATATTCAAGGCTAAAATTTAATATAAAACTTTCTTTCAAAGCATCTCGTTCTATGGTCCCTTGTTGTAGTTCCATTTCTAGATACCAATTCATTGGGATTGTATCCAATGTGTGGCATAATATATGAACCCACTTTGGTTGTAGTTCTTCTCCCCATGCTTTTGTCCAACAAGCTAAGTGCTTTCATGGGTCGTCCGTTCCTATGTACCTCTCCACAATGCAGTCTTAGCATACCCAAACCTCAACTTCATCATTCCTCGATCCTCCTTCCAATCTATAAAACTGTTTTTATGTGTTCCCCACCAACAGGTAGGCACAACTCATTGCGCAATGTCTAGAGCTTGGAATTTATGTTCCTTTGGTAAATCCCTTTCAAATTTATCCAGAAATAAATTGGCATCCTCTAAACCATCATAATATGGTAAATTACACACCTCAGAAGATATATATCATAGCGATTTGGTAAGTGTGTTGCAAAACAACGATGATAGTTCATGCAAGTGGTTCTGCCAATGCTTGAGCTCCTTGTCAAAATCTGAATTACAAGAGCTACCCTTCTCCCATGTAATTCACCCATCCTCCATAAGGTTGATACAATATTCATCTCGTGCAATCAGCTTATAGATATGCTCAATGTCATCATCTTCCTCATAATCATGGATTGGTTCAGAATACTGCGCACCTTGGGCTGGATCTAATGACACAATCACCCTTAGTAATTTATTTTCAAATGTCATGTTGCGCTTCTTCAAGTTGATGACTACATTCATATCAAATTCCAAATCAATTCTGAGCAGTGCTAGATATGGGTTACTATCGTCCACTATTTTGATCACTTCAAGGTTGGCTATGGCATGTGCCCCTTCAATATCCACAATCACTCAATGTAGGCGCCCCATAGAAATAATGTTTTGCTGATTGGCCATTCTCAGCTTGATCGGGGACAAAAGTAGCACTAGTCTTCCCATTCTTTCCCAAGTTTTCTTTGGAAGAACATTTACATCAAACCCCAAATCAAGGATTACCTGGTCCATTTCATATTCTCTAATCCACGTAGTCAACCTCATTTCACGACCAGTTCTTTTCTTACTTTTTCCCACTTTATGTACTATGCATTGTTCTCGTAGAGGCTTATTCTTACTAATGCAATTATCTATTAATTCTCGTAGTCCTTCTACTGCCTTCTTATCCATGAGGAGATTCATGCAGGTTTTCAAAAATGATGCTAATAAGGAGGAGTTTACCTCCTGTGCAGTACTGGTATCTCCAGACTTTCCTATACTTTGAGTCATTGATGGAAAAGCTACCTTATTCGCAAAGCTCCTTTTTGCTTCCATAAACATTTTCTTCACCTTTTTTACATCGAATCACGTCTCTTCATCAACATCTTTACAGACCCAAACATTGGCTTCTATCTATTTCCCCTTATCTTCTCTAGTATCTATACCACTTCGCGTAACAATATTGACACTGGGCCCATATTCTCGAGGCTTCGACCTCATCATTTAGATGTTCTGCGTAGGCTGTTAGGTCTAAGTATTATTTTATTACATATTCACGATAATCACTTGCAAATCTTCTATAGCATGGTGAAATTGCTGACAATATTGACCGGAAGGATGTGTTGGATTCTAACAATCACATGAAAAATGACCCACTTCCCCACAATTGTAATAGACGATCTGACCATGACCCCTTCTAGCTCCTCCTCCTTGCCCTCTTCCTCGGCCTTGAAATCCTATGCACACCACAGTTGTGCCCTAATATTATTGAGGATGAGTCTCTACCTACATTCTATAGGTATGGGTTTTATCTATCATCAATTCATAACTTCGACAATGATGCTCATCATGACCTATGGATTTTCAGAAATGGAAAAAGGACTATTATGGGGTCTTTACAAAATTTTGAAGTAGATGACAATTATTGTTTGCATGTTATCCAATAACCTAACATATGGCACACTATGGTGCTACTCCCGTGCTCGGCATAGCGGTATTTTCTAGCTTTGGGGGGACAAGGCCTCCTCCAATAAGCTAATTCTAATAGATCGAGCAATGGTCCTTATCATGTCCATGGCCTTTGCATTTCAAGCACCAAACTTCTATGTGAACCTCAGTCTAGACTTCCTTTCCATTTTTGAGGCCCCACAACCCCATATGTAAATTAGCCAACTACGACTGAATCTGTTGCACCCCTAAGTTCTTATCCTGGATGGGCGAAGCTTCCAATCTCATAGAAATCTCTAATGCTTCAACCTACATTCCATTTTTTTGTTGTGACATCGGAAATCTCAGATGGGGTAACAAAAAATAAATGTACCAATCCCTATTTTGATCATTTGTTATTTTCATACTAGCCTGTTGGAGAAAACACTTCAACCTTTGATCAAACTCCCATACGAAGTCATTTACCTTATGCTCTATTTCTTTAACATAAATTACTAACTGAACTTGCAACTTAGGCTTCTTAAATTAACTATTAAGCATCTTCTTCATCTCATCCAAAGTTACATTTGGATGCAGTGAACAATACTTAATGTACCAGCTTAGTGCTCTATCTTGCAGTGCAGTAACCAACTGCACTTTCTTCAAATCATCGTCTGTAACCTGTTGTGACTTCCACACATCATCTACTACAAACCAAAAATGTCACTACAAGAGAAAAGGTCATTTTTTGAGGTTCATGCCTATGATGGACCTTTAAGGTCCATCACAATGTTTCATATGGTGATGGTCCTTTAAAAAGCATCGTTGTAAGTGTATATAGTGATGGTCCTTTAAGGTTTGTCACCAAAGCCATCTTCAATGACACCTTTGGTGAGGGTTACTAAAGGCTCATCACTAATTCTCTCTTTGGTGACACTGTTTGTGAGGGTCATTAAAGGCCCATCATTAATTCTCTCTTTGGTGACACATCTAGTGACGATACTTTATTCACCCTCACCAATGCTCTTTTTGGTTACTTTTGTTGATGGATAAAAAATGTTCGTCATCATTGATCATTCCAATGATTTTTTGATGACTCTATGTGTTACTATATTTTTTTTCAAAAGATAATGACTCAAGACCATTCTTATGGAGTCATTTTCATTATGTGTCCAAGGCCATAGTGGTTAGAGCTAGCAATTTGTTAATAAGTAATTAGTGCATACCATTTCCCTCAAGTAATAAGAATATAGTTTTCCTATAAGTCGACACATGATTCATCTCTATTAGGTTTATTATATAGCAAATTCCCTTTAGACAAAGTTCCACTAGTTTGTGTAGGAACTATATTATTTACTACATAATCAAGCTTTGTCAGTTCTATTAATGAGAGAGACCTAGCACTCCTCAACGCTCGTGGCACACCTTAAAATGCTTTGGCACACACCAACATTCCTTGGTACCTCTCATGTCTTGGATCATTTTTATATTTGGAACATATTTGTACCTAGAACATCTTGCCATGAGTAGAATGCCTAATCACATGTTGGCATGCCCTAGCATAGCCTAGCACAACCCTAGCATGCATTGGTGTGCCTTTTAGTCCCTAGCATGCCCTAGAACACCTTGGAATAATATTGCATTGACATACATTAGCACTTGGCACACATTGGCACTTGGCATGTATTGGAACCTACTATTAGTGTGACTAGCATGCCCCTTTTGAAAAAGATAAAGCCTTGTCTTATTAACCCTCTCATGTGTTCATTTCCTTTCATTTTATCTTGGTTATTCCTTTTGTTACCTTGAAACTCCTTGACGCGTATTGGCATACTTTGGCACCCTACACATCCTAGCATGTCTTAGCACTTGACATGTCTTGGAACTATTTGGCACATGTTAGTACACCCTCGAACTACCTAGAACACTCTATCACTTCTTGACATGCCCTAATATTCCCTAGCACATCTTACAAGTGCTTAGCATACCTTGTCACTTCCTCCTTGGCATGACATCTAGCACTCATTAACACTCCCTGACACACCCTCATACTCATTTACGTCCATGCATTTTGACCTAGTTTTCCTTTGTGTTGTCCTAGTACTCCTTAGCATTCCTCAACATGCATTGCCACTCTATAGTAGACCTTAGAATTCTTCGACATGCTTTACCACTTCATAGCATGCATCACACTCCCTGACACACATTGGCACTTGGCACGTGTTGGCATATTTGACATGCATTGAGATGACTTGATATGATTTGGCATGGTTTAATATTAAATTTATTCAAGATCAATTATAGGAAAGTAGATGAGAAGAAATGGAGGAATATTTAGCACTTATAATGCACTAGCACTTGGCACTTAGCACCTATTGGCACCTAGTGTTGGTGTGCCTAGCATGCCCCTCATGGAAAAGGTAAATTGATGACTTATTAACCCTATTATGTGTTCATTTCCATGTAGTTTAACTTGTTTCTCCCTTTTGTTGCCTTGACAGTCCCTCGCATGCATTGTCACACCCTTGCACATCTTGGCATGCCTTACCACTTAGCACATCTTAGCTTGTTTGAAATGCCTTCATACTATATGACACATGTTAGCATGCACTAACATTCCCTATTGCACCCTAGAAGTCCTACCCTCACAGACAACATTACATTTTTCCATGACTTGGGAACCTTACATTCTGTAAAACACCTTGGCACTCCCTAGTTGTCATGCCCTCATAGATAGCCTTACTTTTTTTGCGACTTCAGAACCCAACCAATTCATTGTAAAAACAATATTGTACCCAACGCAAAGTCTCCCTTTTTCTAAAATTTCTTTGTCCATGACTTATCACAATCATAATCTTGCCTCCTGCAACTCCTATTTTGAACTTCTCCTAAAACACTTCATCCTTGGGACACCTGGAATTCACTGACACTCCTTGGCACACACTCTTATTCGTTCGTTTCCAAATATTTTGACCTAGTTCTCTCTTGTGTTTCTCTGACACTCCCTAACAATCCTTATCATCCATTGACATTGTATGTGATGTGTTAGCATGAATTTTTATTCCTTGGCATGTCTTGGCACTCCTTAGCTATCATTCCCTCACAACTACCCTTACTTGTTTTAAACTTGGGAACCCAAACAAATCTTGCCTCAACTACAACAACTTAACCAAGTTATAGTTACTACAACTAGAATATGCCTTATTCACCTAAGAACTATCTATAACACATCTTAGGCTACTCATGTCCAATCTCAACTCATCCCACTTGACAAGTTACCAAGTCAAGGCTGACGTCCAACCATGGCCATAAAACAACTAAGCAACACAGTTTACATCTTAACATGCCATAACACATGGCACGTCTAACACTCCCTTAGCACTATGTGGCACATGTTAGCATCCCCTACATTTCATGGCATGCTTGGCACTCCATAGCACACCCTAGAACTCCCTTACATGCCTTGACACTCTAGCATGCCTTGGTACTGCCAAACATATAACCTTGTCACTCCCTCCTTAGAACACTTGGAACTCACTGAAACTCCCTATAACACACTCTTATTTGTTCATTTCCATGGATATTGAACTATTTCTTCCTTGTGTTTATGTGGCACTCCCTAACATTCATTGTCATGCGTTGGCACCCTAGCACCTAGAACATCTTAGCATGTTTCCCTATCACTCTAGCATTCCTTGGCACTACCTAACATATCTTGTCACTCCCTCCTTACCACACCTAGAACTCAATAACACTCCATGCCACACACTCTTATTCATTCATTTGCATGTATTTGAAACTAGTCACCCCTTTTGTTTCCTTGGCACTCCATAACACTCCTTGGCATGACTTGGCACACCCTAACACCTGGCATATCTTGGTATGTTTTCTTGGCCTCTAACATGTCTTAACACTACCTACCATACCTTGTTACTGCCTCAGTATACCTATAACTCACTGACACTTCCTTTCATGAACTCTTATTTGTTCATTTTCATGCATTAATTTGACCTAGTGCTCCCTTGTGTTTCCCTGGCACTCCCTAACACTTCCTAGCACATGTTGACACACCTTGGTACTTGGCATATATTGGACACATGTCACCCTAGAAATCTAGCATGACTTAGCGTAGCATAGCATACCATGTCTATCTCTCCTTAGCACACTTAAAACTTTTTGACACTCCCTGTCACACACTCTTATTCATTCATTTCCATGCATTTTGACCTAGTGCTCCCTTATTTCGCCCTGACACTCCCTAACACTCCTTAGAACGCATTGGCACACCTTGGCGCTTGGCACATCTTGGCGCTTGGCACATCTTGGTATGCTTCCATATCACTCTACCATGCCTTGGAACTACATAACATATCTTGTCACTCCCTCCTTAGCACACTTGGAACTTTCTAATACTTCATTTCCATTCATTTGAAACTAGTGTTTCCTTGGCACTTGGCCCTAACACTCACTAGCATTTATTCGCGCCTCACCTAGGGACTTGGCACATCTTGGAATGCCTTAGTAGTTGGCTTGTCTTAGAATTCCTAACATGCCTTGGAATTTTCTAGCACGTGTTAGTACTTCCTAGCATTCCCTGAAACACCTTGGCACTCCCTAATTGTCATGCCCTCATAGATAGCTTTACTATTTTTATGAATTGGGAACCCAACCAACTCATTGGAAAAATAGTGTTATGCCCAACCCAAAATATTCCTTTATCTGAAGCTACTTTGACCAACCTCTTATAATTATAACCATAGGCTTGCCTCCTATAATTCCTATTATTACCTTCTCCTAACACACTTTGTCCTTTAGATACCTGGAATTCATTGACACTCCTTGGCACACACTTATTTGTTCATTTCCATGTATTTTGACCTAGTTATCCCTTGTGATTCCCTAGCACTCCCTAACATTCCTCAACATGCATTGGCAATGATAGACATGTGTTAGCATGCCTTTTCATTCCTTGTCACTCCTTAGCTATGGGACCTAGCACATCTTGGAATGCCTTAGTAGTTGGCTTGTGTTAGCATTCCTAACATGCCTTGGAATTTTATAGCATGTGTTAGTACTTCCTAACATTCCCTGAAACACCTTGGCACTCCCTAACTGTCATGCCCTCATAGATATCTTTACTATTTTTATGACTTGGGAACCCAACCACCTCATTGGAAAAACAGTGTTATGCCCAACCCAAAATCTTCCTTTATCTGAAACTACTTTGACCAACCTCTTATAATTATAACCATAGGCTTGCCTCCTATAATTCCTATTATTACCTTCTCCTAACACACTTTTTCCTTGAGACACCTGGAATTCATTGACACTCCTTGGCACACACTTATTTGTTCATTTCCATGTATTTTTCCCTCATTATCCCTTGTGATTCCCTAACACTCCCTAACATTCCTCAACATGCATTGGAAATGATAGACATGTGTTAGCATTCCTTTTCATTCCTTGTCACTCCTTAGCTATAATTCCCTCACAACTACCCTTACTTTTTCTAGGACTTGGGAACCAAACTAAGTCTTGCCTCGACTACAACAACTTGACCAAGTTATAGTTACTACAACTAGACTATGCATTATTCACCTAGGAACTGACTATAACTCATCTTATGTTATTCATGTATAATTTCAACTTATCCAAGTTAACAAGTTACAAGTTACCATGTCAAGGCTCACATTCAATATGGCCATAAAATAAATGAGCAACATAGTTACATCTTGACATGCCATAACACCTGGCACATCTAAAAACCTCTTCACACTATGTGGCATGTGTTAGCACCCGATACATTCCTTGGATTTTTTCATTTCCTAACACTCCTTAAAACTCCTTCAAATTCCTTGGAAATCTAGCATGCCTTGGCACTCCCTATCATATAACCTTGTCACTCCCTCCTTAACACACCTGAAACTCACAACAATCCCTATCACACACTCTTACTCGTTCATTTCCATGCATTTTGAGATAGCTCTCCCTTGTGTTTCCATGGCACTCCCTAACAATCCCTAACACCTAGGACATCTTGGGATGTCACCCTTGCACTCTAGCATTCCTTGTCACTAACTATCATACCTTTTCACTCACTCCTTGACACACCTAGAACTCATCGACACTCCCTGTCACATACTCTTATTCATTCATTTCCATGCATTTGAAACTAACACTACTTGTGTTTCCTTGGCACTCCCTAACACTCCCTAGTATGCATTGGAACACCCTGACACTTAGTACATCGTGGCATATCATTGCCCTGACATCTATAATGCATTAGCACTGCAAAAATTATCTTGTCACTCCCTCAATGCACGTAGAAGTCATTCGTACTTCCTATCACAAAATATTATTAATTCATATCCATGCATTATTTTGACCTATCAGTCCCCTTTGTTTCCATGGTACTATGTAACAATTCCTATCATGCGTTAGCACACCCTGGCACCTAGCACATCTTGGTTAGATGCTTCCCTTGCACTCTAACATGCCTTAACACTCTCTAGCATACCATGTCACTCCCTCCTTAACACACCTAAAACTCACTGCACTCCCTTTCACACACTCTTATTCATTCATTTCCATGGATTTTTACCTAGTGCTCCCTTGTGTTTCCCTAGCACTCACTAACACTCCTTAGCATGCATTGGAACACCTTGGAACTTAGTACATCTTGGAATGCTTCCCTAGCACTGTAACATGCCTTGGCATCGCCTAGCATACCTTGGCACTGCCTAGCATACCTTGTCACTACCTAGCATACCTTGGCACTTCCTAGCATTGTCACTCCCTCCTTAGCATACTTGTAACTCGCTAAGACGCCCTATAACACACTCTTATTCATTCATTTCCATGCTATTGAAACCAGATCCCACTAGCTAGGCAATTGATATGCTTCTCAGCCTCACATAAACTAGAATTGTTGATGGACGCAACTCTTAGCACATCTACTAGAGGGTCATACACATACAGATGAATTTTTTATGGATCTTGTTAGCTAGGATGTGGATATGCTTCTCAAGCTCACATAAACAAGAATTGTTGATGGACACAACTCTCAGTGCAACTAGCATTGCACATAGACAAAAATGAAATGTTAATGGATGTTAGCTTGCATTGTAAATTCCTCTCTGTGCACTACATTTAGGTTTATTTTAATCTTTAAAGTGAATATTACATGTCATACTGGGAAATTAAACCACATGTTTCCTATTTCAGAGTAGATAAAGGAACACCACATTCCTAAAGAATGGGCTCTTCAATTTCTGAATTTTTTAAATCTAGTTTTTCTCTTAATTAATTAAATATCAAAATTTTGACCAATTTAATAAAAAAAAAGTTGAGATCTATTTAAAATCATATAAATTAACATCAAATAATTCAATTTTATAAAATATAAATTTACCTATTTTTATTTCCTCTCCTTGTAATCACGGCTTTCTATTTGATGATAAGATTACTTCCTCTATTTAAAAAAAAACTCCAACAAAGAGACTCCAACGCATCTTAGAACAACTCCAACAAAGAGACTCCAATGCATCTTCGAACAAAATTTCATTGAATTGGAAGGAGTTCTATTCTCAATTTAAATAAAATAGCGCTAACCAAAAATGGCAATAAACCCTAAAAATATTGGTGGGAAATTTAAATCCTAAGAAAAATGGTGGGAAATCTAAATCCTAATTTCAACATTGAATAGGAATGAGTTGTATTCTCAATTTAAATAAAATAGTCCTAAAACAAATTGGTAAGAAACCCTACAAATATTGGTGGGAAATTTAAATCCTAATTTCATTCAATAGGAATGAGTTCTATTTTCAATTTAAACAAAGTAATCCTAACAAAATGGCAAGAAACTCGTAAAAATATTTGTGGGAAATCTAAATCCTAATAAAAATGGTGGGAAGTATAAATCCTAATTTCATTGAATAGGAATGAATTTTATTCTCAATTTAAGTAAGATGATAATAACAAAAATGGTAGGAAACTCCTAAAAATATTAGTGGGAAATCTAAATCCTAAGAAAAATGGTCTAGCTAATGAGGAGAAACCAAAGTCCATGTCATCCAATACATGGTCCTCTTTTGTCAATAATTTTGGCCATTTGTCTCAAGATATCTTATCTTCTTTGGAAATAGGACATAAACAAGTTCTTCTAGATATTTCGAGATGGATCACTCTTCACCTATGTTCCTCTCCTTTGTGCCACATGTGATGTGAATGTCAATTTCCATTTTCTTGACTTAAACGTTCTTTTTTTGTAAATTTGACCCTTGACTATGCCATGAAAACCCTCAAAAACATTATTAAATGATGGGAGTTATTCTTCATGTGTGAACCTAGTGGAATGTGACAAGTCATCCAAGATACCTCCAAATATTTGGGTTTTGCCTTGGGGAATGTGAAATATACCCTCAATAAAAAACATGCATACAAATTTGTAGCCAAGTGCCCCAAATGTGAGATGTTTCCACTTGTGCAATTGTGTTTCCAAATATGTGAACTCAACAATAAAACACACCTTAAAATGCATGAATGTCTCTCAACATGTGAAATAAGTAAACCCTTACTCGAGTCTCTCAACATGTCAAATAAGTAAACCCTTACTCAAGTCTTCCTGTGTTGGCAATTTGTATTTTTTGTCACAAGATATCTCCTCTTCTTTGGAAAGAGGACATAAACAAGATCTTTTGTGTTCCTAAGTGGAGTACTATTCACCTATGTACTTATCCTTTATTCCATGTGACACAAATGCCAATTTTCTTATTCTTGGCTATGGTGTTCTTCTTTTATACATGTGAACCTTGACTATGCCCTAAAATCCTCCAAAATATTCTTAAAGGATGGGAGCTTCTCTTCATGCATGAAACTAGTGGAATGTGACAAGTTATCCAAAATTCATCCAAATATGTAAGTTGTGCCTTGGGAAATGTGAATTTTACCCTCGGTGGAAAAATTGTATAAAGATTTGTGACCATGTTCCCTAAATATGAGATATTTCCACTTATCATTTGTGCCTCTTGTTTATTATGAGACCAACACCCTATTTTTGCAAGGCTCACAAAGTGCCACTTCGTGTCAACTCAAGGTTGTTGCCATTCTTACCTCAGCACGAATCCTCTCACTTTGGATTAATTATTGAATCCTAGGGGTGTCCCAAAGCACAAATTTATGGGGTCTTTTATGTGAATAGATAAATAGAATTTAAAACCATCTTTACATTGGATGGTTTAGCATCTAGAGGATCCCTACCCTATTGACTACAACTTTTGTATTCATTATTGCTTTCATCGCAACACCTCCAGTAGATATTGATGGTGTTCATGAGCCTATTTATAGTTGTGATAAGGGGATTAGGGTCTCCCTTATCAAAACCCATAACCCCTAATGTGTTTAATCCCTTAGCCAAGGGGGACCAAGGGTGTAGTTGTAGGGTCATTGGGACCAAAATTGGGGGTTCATAATGTTAGGAAAAGTGGAATGGCATGACCAAAAACGTTGTTGGGGGGTATGTTATGCTGTATTTTATGGGGCAAGGGGACACAAGGGTAGCATGGATGGTAGAAGTAAGTGGTAAAATCATGTTTTACTAATATCTATAATCCTAGCATTAGAGAATGATAAGGGGGCTTAGGACTTAATTTCATAGGGTCTAAGGGACCTAGAGGGAAGGTAGCAGGAGCAATTAATAAGGGAACCCCCAATAGTGGTGATAAGGGGACTAAGAGTCCAATTATCACAAACCATAAGCCCTTAACCCATAACCACTAAATTCCCTATCCCCTTAACCCCCAATCCATAATCCCTTAACCCCTACACCCAAAATGCATAACGTTCTTCGTTGCCCTATCAATTCAACTAGATTTTTAATGTGTCTTTATTAGATCCGATTTGGGTTCACTCTTTTTCTATCTTTAATTGAGATATTCTTCTCCTAATTTGGATTTGGAGGTTTTCACTGTAATTCGGAGAAAAAACATGTCGTTTGCATATGGATAAAATTGCAACCTTCAAGAACTCCAAGGTGTATGGATACGTTTGAAAGGTATTTTTCTGATCTCATTTTTCTAATTTTATTGTTAAAATTCCAAAGGATTTAAACTTGTATACAGAATTATGGAGAAGAAGGCAAGGTTAGGGTTGACAAGAGTTTATAAATCAATCATATTTTTTTCGTGATTAGCAAGACTAGGCACTCCTGTGGAATTATGATCTTAAAGTGTTTTCGAAAATTCAATGGTGATGTGGATTGATCAAGAGGCTATGATTGCTTCAAAATTTCTCCTATGATTGTGTTGGTTGTTGTGATATATGGATCAAACTTATGCTAGTATTTTCTTTGTTCCTTGCTATAATAGCATGTTAAAAATCCTTGCACTTCTGTAGTGAACAAATATGAAACTAAATTGTAACACCAAGGCACATAATCTCTCTACTAATTGCAACAAAATAGAACATAATTAAATGACAGTCACACAATCGCAAAACTCAATCGCAATGGATCTCTTACAATACAAATTTGTTTCACTGGAAACCAATCTAGTTTTCTTTGCTTGCCCTAAGCTTAAAACACTTGCAACACCCTTCATGTACTTCCCTCAATCCATGTTCATAGGCTACTCCTAGTTAACTAGGAAATACTGTTGAATTCCCATAATCTTGGGTATAGGATAGAATCTTAGAATCTTAGAATATTAGAATATCAACAAAAGCTACTTTGCACAACGAAAAATAAATAACAATAAATCCAACATGCACAAGCATACAAAATTTTTTACGAAAATATTATACAAATATGTACAACCTAATCTTTGTTATATTAAACCAATCTGAATATTACAACAATCTCTGGAATAGAAGATAAAATGACAATCATGTTGCAAAATCTTTGTCGTATCTTGTCATGCTGGTCCTTCATTGTAGTTTTCTCTCTATATGCCCCTTAGTCCATCAAAGGGAAACACATAAACTTACCAGGAGGGATGCCACCTATCACTACCACAAGTCATTTCTGCTTCAATGGACACGGGTTGATCCAATCTACTCTTCTAGGTTGGCTAATCCCTGAGCTCCAATATGCCTTCTAGTAGCCTCTTTCATCCATCAAAGAGCTACACATAGGCTATCACTAAGCCATTAATAGTAAGCCATTAACCACTAATCCATTAATCTCTAACCCATATAGACCTCAACCCCATGGCACTCAACCTGCTAATCCCTAAGCCCTAACCCTTTACCCTTTACCCTTGATTCCTAAACTCTTAAACCCCTTAAATCCTAGAACCCCTAAGCCTTTCTCCCAATCATTAGGTGCTCCAACACTAATATTCTTGGTCATATTATGTTTTCTTCTACTAACCCCTCATAATACAACCTCCAAGGACTAGTAGGGTCCAAGGAAAAGAGCCACAAAGTCCCTAAATCTGATCCACATTTTATGGATAGTCACATTTCTCCCAAATATCCTCTATGTATTTTATTTGAAAAGGAAACATTATGTTCTTATAATCTCCACAAGTGCATCTAAGTTCATAGCAATAAAGTAAGGTTCATCTCCATGCACAACCCAAACCTAATGCATGTCCACTAAAAATAAATGAGGATATAAGGATGTCCCTTTAGCTATCATCATGCTTTAACATCAATCCATATCTCACCAAATGTATGGGTATCAGTCCCATACAAGTATACAATCTTTCTCAAAGGTTTTTTCCACAACATGTTGAGAAAAACACTCAAATTCCCTTAGTTCCTCCAATATATTTTAAACTGACACAAGCAATCCTCAACTACATGAATGGTGCAATCTTCAAGCTATCCATATCTAGGTATCCCATTTTGACCCCATTTTTTGTTTCTTCAATACAAAGCTAACTAAGGTCATTTTACAATTGGATCTCCCTTTTGCATTTGGTGACAATACCACCTCCTTCTTTAGTATTGTATTTCTTCTAAACATAATTACACAAATACTCTTAACATATATGGGGCTATAAGGCAGATTAGGAGGAGAAAACAAAGATCAAACTCAAACTTATTGTAAAATATATGTCAAACATATATAAAAAAATTAAATAGTCTACACATGTAATTCTTACATTGTTTGATGGTTTTGGATTAAATCCACCATTTTATTTACCCACCTTTATGTTAGCTTTTCATTCGATCCATTCATCAACAACCACTTTCAATTTTCCAAGTTCCTTGATTTTTTCTCCCATTATCTATTTTTCTTCATGCAATTGAAGTTGATAAATAAAAAAGAACAAATAAACTCTCTTAGATGAGGACATGGAAATGTTAGATAAATAAATACAAGAAGTGAACTCTATGGATCCAAATACATATCAAAGCTCTATCAAAAGAACGGTGAGCACCAAAATCCATTGAAGAAGAGCCATGAATAGATAACCCAAAAAGAAATAAAAAATTCTAGGAGATATGAAGGATGATGCAAAAGAAATGGATGTAGAGTAAGTAACCATGAAAATCATGGTAGAAGAGCTAAAAGGAAAATATTTTCAAACAATAACAGAAACAATATGTAGATGTGGATAACCCAACACAAGAAATTAACTTCGTAGATCCAAATATAGATCAAAGCTCTATTAAAAGAAAGGCACTAGAAACCAGCTAAGAAGAGCCACAAGAAGACAACCTAGAAGAAAAAGAACAATTATAGGAGATACCTAGGATGATGCAAAAGAAATGGATGTGGAAGAAGTAACCTTGGCAAGCATGGTAGAAGAGCTAAAAGGAAAATATTTGCAAACAATCTTGAACAAATAGTGTAGATGTTGCATCAACCCTACTTGAACCTTTTTCATCATAAATGGATGACCTCACAAAGATTAGGTTAGTCAATATATGGAATCCAAACTCATAACTTCAAAGAACCCTCAAAGCACCACAAGGAAGGAAAAAAGAATGGCAAGAAAAGCAATAAAAACCTCATACAAGAAGTGAGCGAGATGCTAGCCAATTCAGGTAAGGTGGCTCTCATGACGGATGTTTTCCACTTCATTCTCCATCATTCTTATTGAAATTAATCACATGGAACATTAGGGGCCTCAACTACAAAGGAAAGTTGAGGCTCCCAAAAGGTAAAAAACATAAGGAAATCCCTACAGTACTCATATTATGAGATACAAAATTCTCCAATGAGCGTCTAAGTGAAATCCTAGAGAAATGTTAGAAAGATAGTGCTTCAATGGAATTAGATGCAAAAGGAAAAGTAGGAAGGCTAGCTATTGTATGCAATCCCATGGAAAGTACCAAACCAATATATCTATAGCCCCATGCATTCTTTCAGGTCATTTTCAATTCAAAATTTTTAATTCAATAGGTAGATTTACAAATTCATGTGGTCTAGCTCCATTGAATGATCTCCACTCCATATCTTTAAAAGACCTATGGATAATAGTGGGTAACTTCCACATCATTAAATTGACGGAAGAAAAAAAGGTGGCTTGCAATAACTGGACTCTAATGCCTAGCTCTTCCTTGACCACATGCAAGACATGTTTCCACATATGCAGATACTATACATGGGATGTTTACTTGGAATAATAAAAAAGGTGGTTTCCCTCAAATAACTTCCAGACTTGACATATTTTGGTCTCAAAAGCTCCTTGAGACAATGATAACTTTGTGGAGGTTTTAATCCTTCCTTGTTTCATGTCATATCATTAGCATATAAGCGTGGAAGCATATATCAAAGCAAGCCCCAAAAATACACCCTTTTGCTTTGAAATATTTTTGCTTAGGGATCCTTCCTTCTTGGAAAATTCCCAATAATAGTGGTAGGAAGCCACTCCTCGACTGGGCTCAATTATGCACCAATTCCAGTAGAAAATCAAGTTCTTAAAAGCTCAAATAAAAAAATGGAATACATAATATTTTTGGAACATCCACAAAATCAAATAGGAATCAGAGGATCACGTGGAATAAGTCCAATAATGCATTATTCTTGAAGGTTGATCTAACAAATTAGGTGAGGAAGAATGTGAGCTTCTCACTAAATTAGAAGAAGGTTGCATTGAGGAATAATTTCTCTGGTGCTAAAAATCTCACATAAGATGGCTTAAGGAAGGGGGGAAACTCTAGATTTTTCCATAAATCCATGATTAAACACCACCATCACAACAAAATCTTCTCACTTTAAAGCACTATAGGATATAAGCTTACAAACCATGAAGAGTTGGAAGGATAATTAGATGGCTGAATTATCTTTAATAAATCAATTAAAATTTAAAGTCACTTTTATAATATAAATACTATTTGGTTAATTGGAAAAGGTTACAAGTCATATTTTCTATGACAAAATGAAGGACCAACAAGTATGGCCACAATGTACAACATAAAAATGTGAAAATTGATCGGGGGTTGGGAAAGTGTATGTAAAGAATAATTATATTTTCTTAACAATCAATTCAGTTGCCTCAAAAATACCTATATTTAAATCAATATCATCTAATATCCTACAATTGACCTTTGTCTTTAACAAACAAAGATGTCATCCATGAGAATAATATTTCCTAGGTTGTTTTCAATTGTGCATAAATATTGAATATTCTAGGGTTCCAAGCGGAGCCCAAGAAATTTTATCCATACGACCATGTCTGACATGGCCCCATTACTAGCATAAAAAAAAGAGTGGTGGGTTTTTATAGAAAAATAAGACCTATCCACAAACCAAAATTCATTTGATATAGAAACTACATCCTCTTCATTCCAAAAGACAAAATTAATGCATCTCTCTTTCTACTAGGTGAGTTGCTAGTATATAGCATAAAAATGAACCCTCACTCTACTATATCTATCTCATAAATTATTCCATCCCTAACCTCTTTCCAATAAAATTTCATTCCAAAGTGGATCTTGAAAGGTCAAGGATTTGGGTGACTACAATATATTCCCCCACAACTAAGAACACATTTTTCCTCAATGCAGGCTTGTTGGGGCCTGACCCAGGTTCGGAGTTTAATTAGCCAAAAAAATCCCGGTACTATTGGCCCTTTCGGCAATAGTCCGCAGGGCGTGGACTGAGGTCTCACCCGAAGTAGTATGGGAGGGTGCTAGAACCAGGTTTCGCACCCTTAAGATGTCTGATAGGTTCAACTGGTCCCACTGTTTGTCCCTATGCACAGGTCACTTCGTGCACTTCCCTGTTCCTCAAGGCCTGATACACTACCTTCGTGCAACCCTAACCAGGGGCTATGGAGCTTCCATGCTACTAGAGCCGTGCTATGCACTGTTACCCGAGATCTTACTTATCTTCCTATACCAGTTAATTACCTCTGCGTACTTGGATGTCTTACATTATAATTATTTATACAAAACATTCATATAAGTTCGCATAGCAAATAAACAATATACTTACAAATTATACCCATTCATATATTAAAATAGGAAAAGATGCACAAAAATATGGTAAAGTTCTCTTTATTGATTCTTCTAATGGTTACAAACTCGACCTGCCCTATGCACTCAACTACAAGGGTCTACGCACTTAGCTGTGGGCTACTAGGCCTCTACGCACTCAGCTGCAGAGCCTTCCCATACCCTATGACCCAAAGACACACTTTACACTTTCATTTAATCACTTAGACTTCCCATCCTCCTATGCTCTTTTCATTTTGTTATCTTATACACTTAGAGCCTCTCTCTATTTATACAATCCCATGGTCCACGGACCATGGGTAGGTCTATCCAGCTGACATTACATTACAAAAACTACGGCGGACAACCCTGTGACTCTATTATGATTTTTCACTCTGCGCACACAATTCATGGAGCTTTTATACAAAGGATTTGGTCAACACTTGGGCTTTAAGCCCCAAAACATGTCTTGGGGGGATTCCATACCCAACAGGCCCCCAACACAAACATCCTGACTCAGCCTCAAGTCACTCTGTCGGCATGAAGATCTTCGCGTGGAGTCCTTCCAACTCTGCTCAAGCTACTGCAAGGTATGCAACGCACTGAGATGCTGCCTATTGGATCTACTGCTTGCGTTGTTTCGAGACCGCAGTGTTGGAAGTGCTTCTCTGCATCTATGCCTGTATCCCCTGCATTTTTTTATAGTCCTATCCCTTCTTCTAGATCCTTGGAGCGCAAAGACTGTGCTTATGTCGACTAGTCAGATAGCAAAGCCACCCATGTAGGGCTTTAATCGGCTGCCATTCACTTTGCCTGGGAAAGGCTCTCAATTTAGTTTGACTAGCTGTATCGTCCCTCCATCTGTGACCTCCTTAACAACGTATGTTCCCAACCAATGCATTCTGAACTTTCTCAGGAATTTACCAAACTTTTTGTCATACAGTAGCACTAAATCATTTACCTTGAAGGTGTGCATCGTAATATGGCGATTGTGCTAGGCCTTATCATGCTACTTTTGCACTTGGTGATGAAAGCTGGCTAGGAACCATTCCTCCTCAAGTTATCCCAACTGTGCAAGCCTTTCTTCCAGGACTTCACGATCCATCATACCTGTGAGTGCTACTATGCACGGAGTAGGTAGAATATACTCCATTGGCATGACAGCATTCATGCCATAAACCAACCAGAAAGGTGTATGTCCTGGCTTTTCTTGCATGTTGTCCTATAAGCCCATAGTACTACAAGTACGCATAGGTCCCAATTGCTCTGTTGCGCTTGCATACTTTAGTTAGCACAGTCTTCATTATTTTAAGTATTGGTGGTTTTCACAGTGCATTATATTAGATATCATTTTTGGGATTCAACTACATTAAGTAAGTCATTCATCTATGACCATTTCCATGAGAGGTAGTCATAACTAGCTAATTTCTCATGATTTTTGAAAAGTCCACTTAGAACTCATTGCATCGGGTGATGCTCACAGGGGTGAATAAGTGGGACTGAAACTAGTGAAATGAATCACACGGCATCAATCATCACTTCCAGGGCTTGCACCCAGTAGCCAGGAATTCCAAGAAGGTCACCCATCCTAGATCGCCTCTAACTCAAGCGTGCTTAACTATGTAGTTTTCCCCACAATCAAGCCTTCTTAGCTTGCTATCCCATTTGCAAAACCTTAGCAAGTATTGTGCCTCATGAACCATTCAAGTAGAGTTCCCTTCACTCTTTTGAATTAAGTATTGGGGGTTTTTACAATGCATTATATTATATATCATTTTCGGGATTCAACTCCGTTAAGTAAGTCATTCATCTATGACCATTTCCATGAGAGGTAGTCATAACTGACTAATTTCTCATGATTTTTGAATATTCTACTTAGCACTCATTACATCGGGTGACACTCACAGGGGTGAAGAAGTGGGATTGAAACTAGTGAAATGAATCACACAATGCCAATCATCACTTCCAAGGCTTACACTCGGTAGCCAGGACTTCTCGGGAGGTCACCCATCCTAGAGTGCCTCTGGCTCAAGCACACTTAACTGAGGAATTTTCCCCACAATCAAGCCCTCTTAGCTTGCTACCCCATTTGCAAAACCTTAGCAAGTATTGTGCCTCATGAACCATTCAAGTAGAGTTCCCTTCACTCTTTTGAATTAAGTATTGGGGGTTTTCACAATGCATTATATTAGATATCATTTTTGTGATTCAACTGTGTTAGGTAAGTCATTCATCTATGACCATTTCCATGAGAGGTAGTTGTAACTGGCTAGTTTCTCATGATTTTTGAATAGTCCACTTAGCACTCATTGCATTGGGTGATGCTCATAGGGGTGAAGAAGTGTGATTGAAACTAATGAAATAAATGCTCCAGTATTTTGTTGAATGCTTCTACTGTTCCATTGGCTTGTGGGTGATACAGTGTTCTTTTATGATGATACACCTGGAGCTCTTCTGTTAGTGTGCTGATGGTTTCATTCAGGAAATGTGTACTGTGATCACTCATTAAGATTTATGGACAGCCAAATTGAGTCAACATGTGTTCAAACAAAAAATTCACATCCGTGGTGGCCGTCTAGTCTTTGACGGATCCACTTCCACCCAATGAGTCAGGTACTCTATCACGGTGATAATGTATTGCACACCCATTCTTCCCTGAGGTTTGATAGGTCCTACAAAGTCGATTTCCCACTTTTGGAAGGGCTGCAAAGTCATTTGTGGATTCAAAGGAATCTCATTCCTCCGCGATAGTTTACCTATCCTTTGACATATATCACATGCCTTACAGTGTGCTTTTGAATATTAATGAAGGGTTGGCCACCACAACCCTGCGTGAAGAATCTTTTGCATGGTCGCTTGTCCTCCTACAGTGCCTCCATGCACTTCCACGAGGATCTGACTTCGTGCAAATTTTGGTACGTACCTTCACAGTATCTCATCATTGCCCATTTTTTATAGGTGCCCTGCGATGACAAAAAAATCAACTGTGCACACCACCAGTTCCTTCTTCTACTAGACTGAGTATTCCTTTGACATTGTTCCCATTGTTAGAAAGTGGATTATATGTTCAAAGTGTTAGTCCGTTACGTGCACAACAAAGAGCTGTGCATCAAGTAATCCTTCGTCCAAACTACTAGGTTCCTCTCCCGTCTCAATACGTGACAAGTGATCCGGTCCCGCATTCAGGCATCCAGGCTTCACCATGACCTCAAAGTCATTTTATTGGAACAATAAGAGCCACCTACATATGTGCCCCCCAACACAATCTTTTTGACCAAGTATTTTTGCGAGGGATGGTCTGTATACATCTTGAAATTTCCCCCTAGCAAATAGTGTCGGTATTCTTGGAGCACGTACACCATAGCCAACCCATCATGTTCTGTTGTAGAATAGTTCTTTTCTACTTTAGACAAACTACAACACATGAACGTGATAGGTTGATCCAAGCCCTCTCCACCCTCTTGTGTTAGCACTGCTCCCAACGCTATACATGACACGTCAACATGGACATGAAACTCCACATCCCATTTTGGGAAGACCAGGATTAGGGTGGAGGCCAATTTCTCTTTTAGTACATCTGGGCTCTTCATGCAATCATCATTCTAGCAAAACGTGACATCCTTTTCCAAATACTTCTCCATTGGCACGGTGATCTGGGCATATATTTTGATGAACTTCCTATAGTACCCCATGTTAGGTTCCTATACCAATAGGATTCATAATTTTGAATGACTAATATTAAGCCTTGTAATACCGTACATACCTTTGCTTTTTGTAAATGTTTTCCATATCAAAAAATTAAAAAATGTAAAGAGGGTATGTCCTAAAATAATAATCAAAGGAAAAAAATAATAAGAAAAGGTCAAAAAAATGAAAATATATGAACCCTAAAAAACAAAATAGACCATGAAAGTGTGCAAGTCAAAATGCCACTACTATTTACTTTTATGCATAATAATGATTGTGGGTAGCTTTTTATTCATGCCACAATCCATGGTCATCAAATTGTTTAATCGTGATTATACCATGCTTTGAATTTTATGTTTATAGTTAGAGAATAAAATTTGACCAAACAGTTTAATCTTGGCAGATCATTAGATAGGTAGAGAAAGTAAAAGGAGCTTATTAGTTTAATATGAGCCCTTGGATGATATAAGGTTAGAATTAGATAGTCTACTTTGTAAAAGAAAAGGATCGATAAGGGTTTGCTAGCCTAAATGCACCCAAATAAAATGAAGAAAAAATGGTAGGGTAAGTCAATGCGTAAGTAGAAGAAAGGTTGCAAAAATATCAAATGATTACACAAAAACACTTATGTCATGTTTTAAATGCATATTTTAAACATGCATAAGCAGTAAACAAAGCAAGGACAATGGTTTACAACTTGGTTTATTTAACATCCCCTCAATCATTCCCCCCTCTACTTACTAATTTCCCATAAATAAGTTCTAGTACTTTAAATCCTACAAGTCAAAGAGGCTCAGAGCATTTCTCTAACTTTTGGAGGGACCGGACCCTCAGCTTAATGACTTAGGGACACAAGTGCTAGAATCCCCTTCATGAAAATTCATCTCCCTTCATTTCCCCTCATTAGTTTAATTAAACCCCTTTTCCTAAGGTTAAACTTTATTTACCTAGGAAAAGTGAACCAGGTCCATGTAAATCCTATTTCACTAATTATTGGGCAGTGGATCCCCCCATAGTATGTTTTTGGGGCTTGAAGCATGAATTTTGGTCAAAGTGTAATGTAAAGACCCGGCAAAATGCGGGTGCAAAGTGCGAGAGTCTAGGGTTGTCCGCTCTAAGATAATGTAATTTAATATAAAGTGTGTCAGCCTACCCATGGTTTGTGGACCATGGGATTCTATAAATAGATCAAGGCTGTAAGTGTAAACGAAGTCTAAGAGTTGAAAAAGTAATAGATGCGAAGGCATGGTTGTTACAGGTCAATTTGGGCACATTAACCCCAACTTCCAAATCTGTATATTAGGGTCCATCAATCCATAATTCAGTTGTTTTCATTCCCTAATGAAGTTAACCTACATCATGCTTTCCTCCAAGAGTTTCCATGTCACCATTCATCCAAAAAATGCCCCTAAGGAGATCAACATAGGTGGCCCTTTAAGAGGATGCATTGAAATGCATGAATTATAATGTTTGGGTGCACTGCAGTGCAGTTGGCCTTTGTTTCACCTGCGCTGAGCAAGATTCATCAAATTTTTGAAATGAATCCATTGGATTCTTCATCCAATGGATACTTCTAGAAGTTTCTAGGTTGATTGAGCTCGCATTTGGATGAGGAAGGGGATGAATGAACCTCAATCCATTATCCCTTCCTCCATGGAACCACTTCCCAAATTTGGCAAAGCATTCATGAAGGCCATTAATGGCTTAACTTCCTCCATTCAACTATAAATTGACCAAGCATTCAAAGGCTGGTCTAGGTTGGAATTTCTTGAGCTAAGGAAATCCTTTTTGAATGAGATTAGTACGAGTATTATAATGATGTCAAATTGTTGCTTCATGAGGAGAGAAGGGTTTGAAGCTGGAAGGATAACACTAAATCGAGCATGAATCTTCATGGGTTTTAATCTTTCCTTCTATTAATAAAGAATTCTATGCTTTTTCCATTCATGTTTTTATATGATGTATATCGTATTCTAGATTCTACCATATGTTTAGTTAATAGATAATTATTGTATGTTTTGATGGGTTTCTGTCTCAGCTTGTGTGCATGTACTTTCCAAGCGATTTAAGTACAAAAAGGAGTAGCGTAATCGGCAAAGGAGAGAGGGATCAAGTGAAAGTTACAGGTTGGTTCCTTTCCTTTCTTCTCTTATCTGTTAATTATAGGAAAAGTAGCGAATTAGTTTGTGTGTTGTTTCTAGACTAGCTACTAGGTCTAAAGGGTTAGGTGTTTGAAGAAACACTAAATTTTCCCAAAACAAATTGGTGACTCCACTGGGGATATCTTACCATTATAGTAGCTTATCCACCTCCTTAGACACCTTGACATACTTTACTTGTTGTGCTTCAGCGTTTTGCATTGCAGTTTGGTCAAAATTTGAGGTTAGATGACTCTTGAGTGGCCTCATAGGAATCAGCGAAGGCTAGCCTTAGAGACAGTGTGCTATAACACAGTTAGGCCTTCTTTGACCTGCGTTGATTAAGCTTGGAATAAATTTAATCAGTGTAGTTTGGCCCTCTTTGACCTGCGTTGATCAGTACAGATTGGACCTCTTTAACCTACGCTGGTCAATTTTGAAATCATTGAAATCAGCGCGTCTTTAGTGAGAGCCAGTGCTTTGCAACACAATTAGCCCCTCTTTGACCTATGCTAGTCAACCTTAAGTTAAATTTCCATCTTTGAATTGATTTTCTTCCAAAATTCTTTTGATTTCTTGCTCGCTGAAAATCAATGATGTCTTATCTCTGAAAATAGTCTTTTCATCTCCTTAGCCAACCAACCCTACTTTGATTGGATTGATCAATGTTTTCTTTGTCATTATCAGTCTATAGTCAAAGTTAGAATATAGTTGATTGATTGTTTTGTTAATAGAAAAGTGTCGTAAAATTGTCATTTTCTTTGAAAAATGAAGTGTCGTAAAGTCTTCCTTCATAAATAATCGATTGATTTATTTGTGCATTTGATTTGTATTTTCATCTAAAGTGTCGAAAATCTTCATTTCTTTAAAATCAAAAGTGTCATACAGTGTTCCTTTCCCTTCAAAATAAATTGTCACAAATCATCATCTTTTATGAAAAGAGTTCTAAATTGTTTGTGCATTAGTTTTTCTTATTGCATTATTCACATTAAGAGAAACTAAAAAGAAAAACATGCATTATGCATATTAAATTTTGTGAATGCTTGAAAGGAATGGTTTAGGGAATTGATTCCAGTTTGTGCTCTTTGTTGTTTGTTCAAAAAGTACATGTATGCTCTATCCCTCATAGTTAGGATTTTCATTGTTGAAAACAAATGGAAAGAGTGCTTCTCATTCTAGTTGCATTCTTAGGAATTTCTGAAAACATCTTGTGGTGAAATCTCAAAGGAAATTTTTAAGCAAGATCAACATAAAATTTACATCAATTAACCTAAACGCAAACATATAGAGGTCTAAGCTAGAGACATGTTATGACGTCTTAAAACCTAGTGGCTATTGATTTCATCGAGGTTTGGTGATTCCTCCTCTATGATTCGATAAGTACTAGTACGGACTTGTGCTCCATGTACTATGGAGTATATGGTGGGAGATAGGTTGAAATCTTTTATCTCTAGGAAGCCGAGTCTGCCACCTTACTGATCACAACGCACTGAACACAACATTTGGGAAGATTGACTATTGTATGTAAAGTCCTTGGTAATTTCTCTTTCATTTATCACCAAGGTGTATATTGCAGTTTTGTGATTTGTCTGGTAAACCCTCTTGTCTAGAATCTCCAAAGTAGCCACTTTTGTTCCTTTTTGACTCTTTAAAAGTAAAAGGATCATATGATCACTTGTCCCTTCAAGCTCATTAAACATCGAAGGCAACTAGAGTCATCCTTTGTTTTTTCTCAACTCTTTAAAAATGAAAAATCAAAGTTGCGTTCCAGCGTCGTAAAAATTAATTGACTGTGGATAACATCCTCCATGCTCGCTCCTTAGTTGATCTTAGGTTTAAACATATGGCGACAAATCTGAAGTCCAAAAATCAAGGAATTCCTTTTGATGCGAATCCTAGTCCCTTTCCTCCTTTTGGAAATATTGGTGCTCCATATATGGCTACATTGTCCCTTCTGGGATTTACCATTGGCTTGCCAATATGGTTGTTTTCAACCTCATTTCAAAATGTGATGATTTCTTTGCAATCGAGTACACCTCCAACTAGACAAAATCAACGTCCATTTGATCGTAAAGTTGAACCTTTGCCTTCTTCCTTGGTTGTTTCTTCCTCCCCTTCTTCCTCTTTGCCTGGTGAAAGTATTCGTACTAGTAACCAAATGGTTGAGAAGAAGAAGAAAGGGAAGAAGAAGAAGAAGAAGAAATTTCAGCAAAGGGGAAACCAAGCAACCATTGCTTTAAATGTAACATCTGATTAGAAATCATCCATCAAGATTCACAAATTTTGATATCCATGAAAACTTTGTGCAGGAGACCATCTTCCTCGAAATTGTCCTGATATTCCTCAGATCTTAGAAGAATGGTCTTCCCATTCACATCATCCCGTGTCATCAACTTCTGGAGATCATGTTGGTGACACACCATCAACTAGTGGTAATAAAGTTCATGGAAAGAAGGGTGAGGTTAAGTTTCCATGTATGTTATGTGAAGGGAATCATCCCATTCACCTTTGTCCCTGTCTAGATAAAGCCAAAAAAGTGTTGGGTAACCGTCTTGCTTCACCGTAGCGACTTCCATCTAGTTATAGGAAACTCTCCCTAAATCCTCCACTAGTTTATGAATTGACTGACCAAAATCAACCATTAGTTGAAACCACTCTCTCTGAAAGTGAATCCTATGAGTATTTACCCGACCCAAATCAAAAAATCGAGGCAATAGTCGACCCAATTTCACCTCCAGTAAATTGTACCTTTCCCGGAGAGAGTGAAAATGATACCACTCAAGTTCTTTTTGTTTCTTCAGATTCTAATGAGCTTGGGGGCAATCTGCCTATTCCAAATAGTTTAGTTCTCGTAACTCAAGGGGTTAATCCTCCTCTTTCTATAGTATCCCCTCTAAGTAGTCTAGTCACTTCCTTTAATTGGAATCGACTAGCAGGATTCTACCTTCTTTCTTATGTGACTTTACATATCATAGTACAAGTTTGCAATATGATTGTGTCTGGCACCATTATAGATGAAGGTGCATTAGTGAGTATCCTTTCCTCAACTACTTGGCAAGCTTTTGGTTCACCACCACTTGTGCCAATTACACAGAATCTATTGGGTTTTAATAGAGGAACCAGTCAACCATTAGGGATCCTTCCTTAGTTACCTATTACTTTGGGAGGAAAAATCATTTATCTGAATGTGACGGTAGTCCCGGGCCCTTTAGATTACAACTTAATACTTGGACATGACTATGTTTATGGCATGGGAGCTATTGTTTCAACACTCTTTTGAGTGATTTGTTTCCTGCATGAAGGCAGAATTGTCACCGTTGACTAGCTTTCATTTCCTGGTCCAAATATGGCTTCCAATCAAACCATCTTCCCTCAATGGTCCTTTTGTACCAATGGTATCATCCCTGCCATGGGTTAATTATGTGGCACCCTGTTCCATACCTACATCAACTCATGATCAATTCAGTAATGTTGTACATCATGTACTAGGGGAATTAGAACTAGATCTCTCCCTCATGACCTCTTATGAGTTGTGATTGAATCCAAGGATAGTTCATTGTCTTGTGTTAACCTCGTTAAAAAATGAAACAAGGAATCTGAGGATAGTTTGTTGTCTTGTGTTAACCTCATTAAAAAATGAAACAATGAATCTGAGGACAGTTCCTTGTCTTGTGTCAACCTCATTAAAAAATGAAACCAAGGGAATGAGGATAGTTCTAGGTCTTGTGTCGACCTCGTCAAAAAATGAAACAAGGAATATGAGGATAGTTCTTTTATTATGTCAACCTCGTTAAAAAAATGAAATAGGCCCATGAGGATACTTCCTAGTCTTGTGTTAACCTCATTAAAAAATGAAACAAGGAATCTGAGCATAGTTCCTTGTCTTGTGTCAAGCTCATTAAAAAATGAAACAAGGTCCCAAGTTCCAAGTCGAGTCTTTGAGTAGACCTTATAAAACCCCAGTTGAGTCTTTCACTTGATCTCATAAAAGAACCTTCATTCCATCCACTTGATAGCCATGAGTAGTCTACTTAGGTGAACGTAATGAAGATTGGGGGCATGCACCTAGTGGTAAAGTTAAGTTTCCCTATAGGTTATGTGACGGGAATCACCCCATTCACCTTTGTCTATCTGGACGAAGCCAAAAGGGTGTTGGATAATAGTCCTACTTCACCGCAATGACATCCATCTAGTTACAGGAGACTCTCCCTTTCATCATGCTAGGGGCATGTAAACTATTTCCAAGCATAGTTTTTCATTTCGAGCTTGTGTAAAAATGAAACTAAATTCAAGCATAGTTTTTCGTTTCAAGCTTGTGTAAACATGAAACTGAATCCAAGTATAGTTCCCTATGGTTCAAGCTTGTGTAAAAATGAACCCATTTTCATTTTAACCCTTGTGATTTCCATTCTATTGGCCTTTTTCATCAAATGAGCCTTGGTTTTTTTCATTCTATTGCCACCATCCCTTTAGCCAATCATACACTTTCACTTGGTTGTTTTACCTCTTTTTAGGAACAATTGCAATGAGTGGTCTTATTAGTCAGCCTTTTCACATAAATCAACATGTTTTGAGAAGTTCCAACATCACCAGAACCAGTTGCTACCCTAGACACCACTCGTTCCTCAAATCGGAGTCCTCTTAAAGCTCTTTTCAAACTCCTTAAACATGAAAATATTGCCGAACGCTTGTGATTTCTAGCTCGTTAAAGATTGGAAACGATATCTCTCTTGTATTTTTTTACGTTTTTTCAGACTTGAGAGATTGTTTTATGAAAAATAAATTTTGGAATTCCCTTTTCATCCCTTTTCAAACTCTCTAAACATGAAAAAAACTGAGTTATATTTGTTGCGAAAATCATTAAAAATATTAAATATTGACAAACTTGTCCATCTAGACAAAACTGAGTTTCACTTTCGCTAGACTCGTTGAAACATAAAATAGCAATGGATTCATTAAAAGGGTGGAATTATATAACACGCATATGTTATCCTCCTCAAGCTTGATTAAAAATAAAGAGGTACTCATCAGAAATGACTAGGAAAATGGGAAAAAGCCGAGAAAACTTTATGGTAGCAAGTCGCTCTTGAACATGACACATTCACCTCATCATCGTGACTATGTGGGTTGGGTTATTCAACTTGATGGTTATCACACCATTGGTCTATCATACCATCCATCACTTTGTTTTGGGTCAATGCTACCAATTCACTTTAGTGTCGTTGATATGTTCAAGAGAAGTCATTCAATTCAAAACTTCATCCTTTACAATACAGTAAACCTTCATTTTCATACCTGCCATTCCTGAACCTTGTCTTGTCAGGCAATGTTTCATCTCCAAAATCATTTACCTCATTTGATGTCGTTGATGTGGGATATGTTGGTTGATAAAAGGTGCCTTTTAAAACTCTTAATTATCCTCACATTAATTATCAACCCGAGCAAGTCCTCTTATTTCAAGAGTGTACACAGTATGTCGCTGCTATTTAATTCAGAGAGTAATGTTTCCTCAATTGTAGTATAGATATTTAAATACAAGAATAAAAAGATGCATCAAATAAATTCCAATAACAATCATTAAATGGAATATAAAAACTGGACTTAAAGACTTAAACTTCTACCAAAATTGTAATCAATCCTTACTCAAGCAATTAAACTAGCAATGGCATCAGTTGAGATTACAGTAACAATAACTCGTCTCCTCCTAACTGATTAAATCTAAATCAAACCAAATCTTCAATAAATGATCCAAACAGTAATTATATCAATCCAAGAGTTTGACAACGATAGTTAAACTCTTTACAGTTGATTAAATCATGTTGAATATTTATCTAAGTAACGCAATCTGAAATGAATTAAATTAAATTATAATGCTATAAATTGTATAAAGCAGAGATATTCTGTCAACACAAGAGAATAATAAACAACGAAGGAAGTAGAATCACAGAAAGTGAGAATACTATCAAACCATCACACTTACAAGAATTTGGAAATGTATGACACAAAGGAAGCAGTTGAATCCACCAAAGGTCTGGCCCTTAGCCACCAACGAACATTGCTAAGTTACTTCAGATAGCTTGAGGGAACAACAACTTCACTTATGTATAAATCATAAAATGTAAGTAACATTACAATATAACCGTGTTCTCTCAACAACAAGAGTCTGTAATTAAAATTACAAATTCAATAACAACAGAGATTCCTCCTTTTCTTTTTACAATTGTCTCCCTTTATAATCAGAAAGGGTAAAAAATAAATGGTAAATGTGATCCATCAAGATCTCCCGATCCTAAGGGATTTACAACTCATTTCCAACTTCAGACATCCTTTTCTTTCTCACATTGATCCCCCTGATTCATCTTTAGACTTGACCGTAACCACCACATTCCTTCCTTGGCTTGTTGATTTTTTTTGTTCCTTCATTAGGGAACAACATTTGTCCCTTTTGTTGTTTTCCTACATAAAGAAGGGTAATAATTAGCTAAGTCGTAACTGCAGAGAATTCCTTCATTTCTTACCATAATTCTTTAATATATTAACACATTAGGATATAGAAAAGATAAGAATAAAGGAAAAGAATGATGAGATTAATAGTAATTACATACCCATTTCATGACTCAACATACTCCCATGCTTACCATGTTTCATGTCCCCATGAAAAGCAGGTAGTTTGTATGCAGAGTAGTTAAAGAATAAGCTGGAGAAGGAATGTCGTAAAGTGGTCTAAAACCATGGTTCTTGGCCAAGAGCTCAAAGATGGGCCCTGTTTGTCCTTCAGAAAACTTGTATATGGCCTGGTAACCTTCAAAAGGATACCAAATGATAAGGCTACAGAACTGACAACCTAGCCAATAAGGTCCTTCTCTCAAAATGAGATTTCTATATGTAACAAAATGGTTTGCAACTAACTTAAAATTTTTATAATTAAAGGCTCTCTACTTTGTACATTACTAGTGAAGACTATCCACCTGAGCTTGGTTGCAGCCAAGGATCTTTCTTGAATGGAGTGGAAGTATTCTACTCCCTTCTATACAATCTCATTCTGAGGCCCCAAAATTTTGATTACTCCTTCCCTTGTCATCAGACTCTTGTGATTGGCCAACATTTGTAAAGGATGTTTGGGTTCTACTCCCTTCTATACAATCTCATTCTAAATAGGCCCAAAAATTTTGATCACTCCTTCCCTTGTCATCAGACTCTTGTGATTGGCCAGCATTTGTAAAGGATGTTTGGGTTCACTTCTAACCCAAAGATCCATCCCATTCTCTTGCCTTTGGAATGTGTTATGAGCCTTGAACCACTTCAGTTGATTGACAACAAATGAGATAAAGGCTTGGAACTAAACATCCCCCACAAAAGGGTTGGGATTCTTTTCCACTTCTTCCTCTAATACAAAATTGTGTAAGTAAAATTCACAAAGTAACCTTTGAACTTTTACTCCATGTTGTTTGCAACAATTTATAAAATCCTCAGTTGTTTTTAATTCTATGGGTTTTCCAGCTCTCGCAGTTTCAATTTTTAATAGCAAATATCATTCTAAAAAAAAAGGCATAATTATTAGTAGAAGATCTATATGTCAAGACATCAGTGTAGAGAGAGCATATAGAGTCTATTTGACTCATGACCTTCTCTAATCTGAGCTTCATTTTCTCAATTTTCTCTTTTGCTTTTTGATATTTGTCAAAGGTCTCGCTCTCTAATGTATTCATGTCCCAAAGCTACCTCTATAATTCTTGGTATTTTTGCTGGGAGACCGTTTCTTGCTCAAGCCATTCTATGGTAAGCTGAGCCTGTGCTAAATCTTCTTGGAGGTTCAATATACTGGGGTGATTGCTCGCCATGATATCTTTGGCTTGAATTTTTGTCTGAGTACTTATATTATGAGAAGAAATGCCTACTGCCTATGTTTCTTTATGATGGGAGGTCCAAACCTCCATTTGGGTGGCCATGCTATAGGAGGGTACCATCTCCATCTGAATAGCTATGTTACAAGAGGGTAGAGCCTCTGTTTGGGTAGCTACTTCTGCAAGACTTGCATGCTATTCCTTAGTGAGTATGGGCTCTGTTTGAACCCCTGTAGTTCTTCTTTCACAAAATTTGGTTTGAAATGTTGCATTTACTATATCTGAGGTTTTGTCTGGAACCTTCCCCGCTGATATTTCTTCTATCTTTCTCTTGAGCCTTTTTACCATTTTCCAAAGCCTCTATTGTTCCTTCCTAAGATTTTTAATTTTGGCTCTATACTTTTTCAGAGGAGTAGCTGTTCTGTTAATAGTTTCTACTCCTAACGAACTTGGTTCCTTATTCTGACTCTGTTCTACAAGAACCATGTCCCTAGGTTGGTAGTTGACTTCCTGGTTTATTTCTACTCCTTTTGTTTAGCCTGTATTCTCCATGTTTAGGCCTACCTGGCTGGGTTCTCCTGGAGGCATGTCACCAAGTCGGTTCACCTCTTCTTGAATGGCCTCAGTGCCTATTTCGGCTTTGCAACTTGCATTTTCTGATATAATTATTTCATAGCTATAGTTCTCCATAGACTAAGTTGTTCCCAAATTAAGTGGCCTTTTAGGCTGTATGAACTCATTCATATTGATCAAAATTTGGGCCAATTCGATATCGTGCAATAATTCTCCTGGGGGACTTGTATTTGATGTTGAGGGGAGTCTTGATTCATTCATTTCCTCCTCTCTAGAATGCCCTGTTTCTTCCTCATGGTCTCACTTAGGGCCATCCCATCCTTCTAACTACAAATACTACTCACTTATTGGACTAGATAGTTCTATGGGCTAGCTGATACTAACCTGGGTATTTTTGGCCGCTCCTAAGTTTTTCCTCAGCTAGGCGGAATGTCTATTCTTTTGGGCAATGTTTGCCGCAAGAGTAGTCCTCTTCCTTTTCGAAATAGGGTTAGGTGCAGGCAGGGCAAAACCTCCTTCAAGAGCAAATATTAGTTCCTCCCAGCTTGATTGCTGGTGGGCGAGGCTGTAGCTAACTATCAACCTAATCAAACAGTGATGGCTTACTACATTTTCTATATGTTGGGACCATCTAAGACTCTCGATGGTGTCATGGAGTAAAAATTTTAATAATGCAGGTAAATTTACAGAGCATTTTTTTTTCAGAACTACTAAGAGTTTAAGTTGACTTGGCCTTACCACGTCTTTGCATCCGTCGCATGTGATGTAATTCTAAACAATCCTTACTAATTCTCCCCATGGTTCTCCAAGCGAGGATGGTTGAATGCCTTTGCCTTTTTTGATGAGCTCATGTCCTTCTCCTTAAAGGCTTCGATGGCATCTTGCAACTTCAATCATTTGTTAGCCCATATGGGTCCTTCGACTAGCAACCCATATACTTTTGCTATCAGAGCGTCTGATACTATGATTTTTTTTGCCCATTATCATGGATTGTCCATTCTGTAAATTTCATAGGAATTCAATGGAAAATTGTTCATTTGGAATCTGAAATCACGTGAAGTATGCAATCCACCTAGCTCGAGCTAAAATTTCTTTGGCTGCATCAGAAACGGCTAGTATTAGCGGCTCCCTACACACTATTCTTCCTCCCATACTGCCTGAATTCTACAAACAGTTAGAGTAGCAGAGATAGCACAGCAATAAACAGATCCAAATGATGGAACATCAAGCTGTTATAATGGTTATATCAGATGATACTTTACAAGCATAAATACCGTTATCTAGGACTTTCTATTATACCATATACTCCGTGATCATGGAATGTCGTATTGCCCTGCAAAATCAAATAAAGAGCTGACATGCATGCATAGTACATTGGAGGTTGCTCCTCATCTCGCTTTGAAATAATAGGTCACCTTTGACCGAATGAGTGAAGGGAAAAGGTGCTGGCAGTGAAGTACAAGGATGATGAAAGTGGCAAGGTATGCATATGAATGAAAGGATCCCAAAAGATATCAGAGTGCTGAAATCAATGCAAATAATGAGAATTATCAATAAGTGAGGAGATGCCATGAGGTGATTTGAAAAGGAAAAAGGACAACTAATGCAGGAAAAATGTTTTACCGTCATCATTCCACTTAAAGCTATTATGATTGATTTTTAAAATATATCACATGCATAAAGGTTTAAAATAAATTAGGAATGTAATCTCTCTGTAGTAAAGATAAAAAATAAGAAAAGGGAATTATAATAACTATTGACATTGAAATATGACTCCAATACCATCAGCAGAGATTTTGTTGCTTGTAGGCATTTATAGCCTCGACAGAGTTGCTTTCTCACCCTTTCGAACCATGATCCTCTATGTATGATTGGGGAAGTGCATTATGATGTCAGAGTAGAGACCAATGTGCTAGCATGGTAACTAGATAAACACATTTCCATTCACTGGGAAGGATCGAAAGGTGGGCAGGCTGGCTAGTAATGAGACCTCCTATTCCAAGGACTTTATTTCTTGATGTATCCATTGGATCATATCCCTGGTGTAGTGCCCATAGTGGGAATGACACTTCACTGCTTCCTTATGATCATGGTAGGCTGGCTCGTGATGAGACCCCCTATCCTCCATCTGTAAAAATCATAGAATTGTTAGTAAACATATGTATATGTTTATATTATTATTGAATGCCACTTCCTATTTATATATAGACAGTGGCTCAACACTCCATGGGAGTAGGGATGGCGGAAGAAGTCTGAACACATCAATAGAAAAAAAAAGTATGCCCTTAACCTTATTTGATGATAATGAACAGAGAGAATTATAGGGGTTAGGGGAGAACCAGCATGGTACAAATAATCAATCAATTCGATTTATAGTGGAAATGAGGATAGTGAAGTGATATAGATGGTTGTGTCCTTCCTTTTTCGATCAATACAAAGAAATCCTATTAAAGATGATAATATTCATTATATTTGCTTGTTCAAGTAAACTTTAGATTTGTATCATTACATATATATTTGTACTCTTGAACTCTATAGAGGATCATAAAGAGTGATCAGAGGAAAGAAAGGGTGTTCTCAAACAAATATTCACAAAGATCTATTTCCTAAAGGAAACAACAAAAAAAAACCTCACACAAAAAGTGTTGTTCCTAATAGGGAATAGCAAGAAAGACACGCAAAAAAGGTGTTGTTCCTTAGAGGGAACAACTGTTGTTCCCTGTAGGGAACAACAAGGAAAATACATAAGAAAATTGTTGTTCCTTAGAGGGAACAATAGTTGTTCCCTATAGGGAACAACAACCGAAATACATGCCAAGAAAATTGTTGTTCCCTATACGGAACAATGTAAAAAAAGGCACACAAAAATTGTTGTTCCTTAGAGGGAACAACAAGACAACATGCACACCAAAACTTTTGCTCCTTAGAGGGAACAGCAACTGTTCCTTAGAGGGAACAACAAGAAAAAATTTCACATGAAATTGTTGTTCCTTAGAAGGAAGAACAACTATTCCTTAGAGGGAACAACTGTTGTTCCTTAGAGGGAACAGGGACTGTTCCTTAGAGGGAACAACAAGAAAAAATATTGCACACAAAATTGTTGTTCCTTAGAGGGAACAACGGTTGTTCGTTAGAGGGAACATCAATTGTTCCTTAAATAGAACAACAACTGTTCCTTAGAGGGAACAACAAGAAGGAAAAAAATTGCACACGGAATTGTTTTTCCTTAGACGGAACATCAGCTATTCCTTAGAGGGAATAACAAGAAGGAAAAAAATTGCACATGGAATCACTATTCCTTAAAGGGAACATCGGTTGTTCCTTAGAGGGAACAACAACCGTTCCTTAAAGGGAATAGCAAGAAGAAAAATTTCACACAATATTGTTGTTCCTTAGAGGGAACAACAATTATCCCTTAAAGGGAACAACAAGAGGAAACAAACGAAAAATATTGCACATGAAATTGTTTCTCCTTGGAGGGAACAACAACTATTCCTTAGAGGGAACAACAAATATTCCTTAAAGGGAATATCAAGAAGAAAAAAATAGCACTTGTAATTGTTTTTCCTCAGAGGCAACAACAACTAGTCCTTAGAGGGAACAACATGAAAACAAATCCATATGAACATTGTTGTTCCTTAAAGGGAACAACGATTGTTCCTTAGAGGGAATAACGATTGTTCCTTAGAGGGAACAACAAAGGAAAAATAGAAAAAAAAAACAAACTTAAATACAATTTATTATACAAGTGAATTCAATCAAACAGGAAGGGAAATTTATGTACAAAAAACAAATAAATTCTTCACTGGACCAGTGCTGTAGACGAGTTGCTCTCCTCAGCAAGATTTTGTATAGTGGAATATTCCTGTAACTGTTGGCAAAAGGACTCCCTGGTAAGTGGTTTGTGATAGAGGTGCACTCGATGTCCATTCGCTTTAAAAGAGTAGCCAGACCCATCAATGGTGGCTAATGTGAGGGTGCCATTATCATGCACCTCTTGTATCTCATAGGGGTCTAACCATCTAGTTTGGAGTTTTCTCAGGAAATCGTGGAACCTAGAATCATACAGAAGTGCCCAATCACCTATGTGGAAGATCTTCTTCTTGATAAGGGCATCATGCCATTTCTCTCTTTATCGTTGGATCAGTGCAGTATGCTGAAGAGCTGATAGCCAGATTTCATCCACTTGTGGTGCTTGTTCTATAGGTAACAGATATTCAATTTGTATATTTTTATCCCCCTCCGACTCTATTATCTATCCAGACCTTAATTTAAGCTCATTACACTCCCTCAACTCAGTTTCTGGCTCTGGTCCTTCAATAATTTGCACAGATTGGACCGGTCTATTGTTGGGGTTCGAGCTGCGCTGGGCTGAGAGCTGTGGTCGTAGGTTGATCTGAGGGTTCTGTTGCAATGTGTAGGGTGCTAGCAGTGTAGGTTGAGGTAGGGGGATTGTTCTTGTTGGCTAGTTTGTAGGTCTTTGCTAGCTTGACTGCCAACTCTGGTTTTGTGAGGTGGAGGGTGGCCATTGAGATGGATATGCATTATTTTTCCAAAATGGTGGAAAGTAAGAGGAATTTGGCTAATTGTTGTTTTGATTTGATTGTTTGGCCCAAGGTGGCATAGGGAATGGTTGCCGTGACTAATTGGGAAAAGGTGGCTAGTTCTACCACATAGCTTCTGGGTATTGTTGTGAATTGTATTGCGAGGATTGAAAGAAAGAAGATGGGTTAGTAGGCGTACCTGTTTGTTGTGGTTTCCATTGGCGATGCTGATTTAGTAGGTAGACTAGTTCTGATTCTTCTTCTACCTCCTTATAGACTACTTTTAACCCTGGGAGTGATGGGTAGCTTTCTGTGGCATGATCTTTGGTACATATGGCACAGGTTTGTACCATATCTAGCGGGCACTCTTTATGACTATGCTTTTTCTTGCATCTAGGACAGAATATCACCAAGTTTTGTTCTTCTTCAACCTACTTCTGCTTGGCTTGCGTGATGTCTCGTTGCGTCATCAAAGATACCAAGATATCTGTTTTGAAATCATCTATAAGGTTTCCAACTTCACGAGTAATTCTCCTGCCAGATATTTTGTTGTCCCTAGTGGTCATGTCGCGTTCTACTAGTTTCAATCTTGTACTGCCTCTTGGGGGGCCTGATACACAAATTAATAATATTAGCATAATATTCCTTATATATATCACCTGTACCCATAATATTTAATGTCTCTATCCATTGGTATTTCATTCCTTTAATCAATGTAGTTTTTAACACGTTATCAGGCAAAGGCAGAGTTGAATAGGGAGACCGTTAGAGGTTATATTGAAAACATTCTACATATTCTTCCAATGTTTCACTAGGTCTTGCTACCATTTGGAATATTTCATCTTTCAATTCCCTAGATCTGCAATAGTCCTGATATTTTTTAAGGAAAGAAGTTTTCATTTGATCCTAATCATTTATTGTGCCCCCACTAGCCCCATAAACCAACGCAGGGCTGGTCCTTTTAGTGTAGAGGGAAAAAACTTTAGTTTTTGGGGGTCGGTGGTATAATCATAATCCCGACATAATACATCAAATTCAAATATAAATGCATCTAGATCCTCTGATGTAATTCCATGAAAGGTGGGAATATTTTGGAGCGGAATAACTTTCATGGGTGCGTTGACAGTTGTGTCAATGATGGGATACTGTAATGTATAGGTCTAGGGTGCTTGTGGGTTGTTGGCCATTTGATCAAATATATGCCAGTGCCCTTCTGGGATCTCTAGAGAGTTATTCCTAGGGTGACTAGAAGGGGTGGGATTGATCTTAGTAGCACTCCCTCGATCTGGGATATTGGGTGTTCCTTGTTCAATTAATCCCTGGGGGGATCTTGGTTCCTCTGTTTCCCCTGTTTCTCTTCCTCCTTCACGAGTATTACAAGAATTCCCTTCTTGTGAGGGACTTGGGTGTGAATTTTTAATATCTTGAAAACTTTGTTGAGTTCCTTCTGTTTTACTATGGACCTCAGCGTAGGCTATAGATGGTGAGCCTGTCATCCGAAGGGAGACAGTAGGTTGTTTGGAAGCAACTATTCAAGGACCTACTGATGGCTAAGATTCAACTTTCTTTAAGATGTCATCTATGAAATTTTATCATCCAAAGGTCACCGGTCCCTTAGATTTTTCAAGTTTGGGTAGTGGAATTGGATTGTTTTCGGGTCTTTTCTTCTTAATCATTCATGCAAACAATTCAAATGTTTATCTCTACCCTAAGTTCCTAACAATTTTGTTGGAAAGCGGGCAGGGGAGCAGGCATTTTACGTGCTCTGTACACAGGTTCTTACCTTCCGTTTTTAATACCCAGTTCTCTCTCAACAGACAAGCATCAAATACCTACTTTAGTTTTCTGTAATTGTGTTGAAAAGTGGGCAGAGGAGCAAGCACTTTGCTTGCTTGTTACGTAGGTTCTTACCTTCCATTTTCAATACCCAATTCTTCCTAAAAAACAATTATTAGATGTACATCACTCTGTATAAATGGCTACACTCTCCCCGGAAACAATGCCAAAATGTTGGTTGATAAAAGGTGCCTTTCAAAAATCCTAATTATCCTCACATTAATTATCAACCTGGGCAAGTCCTCTTAGTTCAAGAGTGTACACAGTATGTGGCTTCTATTTAATTCAAAGAGTAATGTTTCCTAAATTGCAGTATAGATCTTTAAATACAAGAGTAAATAGACTCATCTAATAAATTCCAATAGCAATCATTAAAGGGAATATAACAACTGGACTTCAAGACTCGAACTTCTACCAAAATTGTAATCAATCCTTACTCAAGCAATTAAACTAGCAATGGCATCAGTTGAGAGTACAGTAACAATAACTCATCTCTTCCTCACTGATTAAATCTAAATCAAACCCAATCTCCAGTAAATAATCCAAATAGTAATGATATCAATCCGAGAGTCTGACAACGATAATTAAACTCTTTACAGTTGATTAAATCATGTTGAATATTTATCTAAGTAATGCAATCTGAAATGAACTAAATTAATGATAATGTTGTAAATCATATAAAGCAGAGATATTCGGTCAACACAAGAGAATAATAAACAATGAAGTAAATATAATCACAGAAAGCGAGAATACTATCAAACCATCACACTTGCAAGAATTTGGAAATTTATGACACAAAGAAAGTAGTTGAATCCACCAAAGGTTCGGCCCTTAGCTGCTAGCGAACATTGCTAAGTTACTTCAGATAGCTTGGGGGAACAACAACTTCACTTATGCATTAATCATCAAATGTAAGTAAAATTACAATATAACCATGTTCTCTCAATAGTGAGAGTCTGTAATTAAAATTACAAATTCAATAACAACAGAGATTCCTCCTTTTCTTTTTACAATCGTCTCCCTTTATAATTAGAAAGGGTAAAAGATAAATGGTAAATACGATCCCTCAGGATTGAGAAGGATCTCTCAATCCTGAGGGATTCATAACTGATTTCCAACTTTAGACATCCTTTCCTTTCTCGTGTTGATCCTCCTGATTTTTCTTTAGCCTTGACCATAACCGCCGCATTCCTTCCTTGGCTTGTTGATTTTTGTTGTTCCTTCATTAGGGAACAACATTTGTCCCTTTTGTTGTTTTCCTGCATAAAGAAGGGTAATAATTAGCTAAGTCATAACTGTAGATAATTCCTTCATTTCTTACTATAATTCTTTAATATATTAACAAATTAGGATATAGAAAAGATAAGAATAAAGGAAAAGAATGTTGAGATTAATAGTAATTACATACCCATTTCATGATTCAACAGGATACATGAAGGCGCTCCTGTGACGAGTCACTTCATGTCAACAACAGCACATCATCCAAGAAGTTGACTTAGCAACACCCCTTCAGTACCTTGAGGCTTGCATACATCAATGGCAGGTTTCTCGCTTCCAGCGATAGGTTGACATCATTGGCCTTTGACTGAAAGACTTCATATGGTGTTCAAAATCAAATAATTTATTCACACAATGTGGAATGTATTGCAGTACCTTGAGGGTCAATATTATTATTGGTGATTCCTCTTGCATCTATTAACAGCTTACATCATTGGCTAGTAACTAGACAATGTCTCTTGATTTTCGACTTCAGATCATCTATTCACAATGGTTAGACTTGTACTTGAGCGAAAGACTGAACAAGATCCAAGACCCCAAATCTAGTTTCATCCATCCGAGCTGCGATATATTTTTCAGGAGTACTATATCAAATGTACAATGGCCTTACATTCATGGCCATCCATTCATGGGTCTACATCTATAGATGACTATATTTGTACATATAATGAAAGTTTATAAGTTGAGCATGGGTATGCCTTCCCTCAGCTAATTTGTGAGAATCAAAGTATCATGATATGTATTGTAACTGATGCAAGTCTCCTTCCATTTCAAAACCTTCTCTCCAAGTGGTAAAGCATCTCAATCGACATGTTCATTTCCGACTTCATGCTTTAGGGGGCAACTGTTACAGGTCAAGTTGTGCACATCAACCCCAGCTTCCATATCCATATATTAGGGTCCATCAATCCCTAATTCAGTTGTTTTCATTCCCTAATGAAGTTAACCTACATCATGCTTGCCTCCCAAGAGTTTCCACGTCACCATTCATCCAAAAAATTCCCCTAAGGAGATCAGCGTAGGTGGCCCTTTAGCAGGCTACATTGCAATGCAGGAATTGCACTGTTTGGGTGCACTGCAATGTAGTTGGCCTTTGTTTCACCTATGGTGAGTGAGATTCATCGAATTTTTGAAATGAATCCACTAAATTCATCATCTAATGGACACTTCTGGAAGTTTCTAGGTTGATTGAGCTCACATTTGGATGAGGAAGAGGATGAATGAACCTCAATCCATTATCCCTTCCTCCATGGAACCACTTCCCAAATTTGGCAAAGTGTTCATGAAGGCCATTAATGGCTTAAATTCCTCCATTCAACTATAAATTGACCAAGCATTTAAAGGCTGGTCTAGGTTTGAATTTCTTGAGCTAAGGAAATGTTGTTTGAATGAGATTAGTAAGAGTATTGTAATGATGTAGAATTGTTGCTTCATGAGGAGAGAAGGGTTTGAAGCTGGGAGGATGACACTGAATTGAGCATGAATATTCAAGTAATCTTTCCTTCTATTAATAAAGAATTTTAAGATTTTTCCATTCATGTGTTTGTATGATGTATATCGTATTCTGGATTCTATGATATGTTTAGTTAATAGATCATTATTGTATGCTTTGATTGGTTTCTGTCTCAGCTTGTGTGCATGTACTTTCCAAGCGATTTAAGTACAAAAAGGAGCAACGTAATCGGTGAAAGGAGAGAGGGATCAAGTGAAAGCTACAGGTTGGTTCCTTTCCTTCCTTCTCTTATCTATTAATTATAGGAAAAGTAGCGAATTACTTTGTATGTTGTTTGTAGACTAGCTACTAGGTCTAGAGGGTTAGGCGTTTGAAGAAACACTAAATTTGCCCAAAAAAATGGTTGGAAGATAGAAGTGAGTCTGAAGTGTATTGGGTTGTAGTGTTAGGTAGAGGCTCTGCAGCTGAGTGCGTAGAGGCCTAGTAGAGTCTGCAGCTTAGTGCATGGACCCCTGTAGCTGAGTGCACAGGGCAGAGTCGGGTCTGTAATTGAACTGAGTATTAATAAAGATAAGATTGATTCAAAATATTGTGCATCTATTTGTAGATCTATATTTCTATGCTCTGGTTATCTTTATGCATTGTATTGATTTCGAGTGCTTGTGCTAATATGGAAGTTGAATGAGTAATAAGAATATTGGACTTGCATAAACTAAGTTAAGCACTAATATAATAGCACAGTAAGGATCGGATCGGAATAATACGAAGCTGCACATGAGTTGTGAAGAATAGAAAGCTGTGCAGAGTAGCGTGGTGCAGAGATTAGGATCACGGACCTTTGAAACCCTCATCAAGACATCCCTAAGGTGCAGAAACCTGGTTCCAGCACCCTCCCATACTACTTCGGGTGAGACCTTAGTTTGCGCCATATGGGCTATTGCCGAAAGGGCTAGTAGCATCGGGATATGCTTGGCTAAACTCACTGTTGAAGCTAGGTTAGGCCAAACATAGCCAACAAATGGTTCCGCTTCCAAGAGTGAGATCTGCCTAAGGGATGTCTGATGTCGTGCCACTGGAACCCAACAAAGAAGGAAATTAAGGAGTGGTTGGACAAGAAGATTCATGAGTTCGTGACACACGAGAATAGAACTCCGTAGGTATCCGAGAAAAGGTGGTTGGATCACTACATGTATACGGAAATCAACGATATCTTTTTCACATCCTTTCCTTCTGAACTACGTGAGTGGACCGCGAGGTTAGCTGAGAGCTAGGAAAGGTGTAAGCTCGACCAAATGATAGTGTGGACTCTGGAATTAGTGCTTAGACTAGAGGCATCAGAAGATAAGATCACACGAGCTGTGAACCATTGGCTCGACCAAATAATAGGGGGATTTATCACTAAGTTCGTGGTAGACATGACTATGAGCTAAAGTGAAGCCAAATGGTGTTTTCTCAAGGGACCGCGAGGTAAGTACATTAAATCTTTGAATACTTGGATTAAGATGTTGTTATGTGAAAAGCGAGTTATTCGAATACATTAATGTTTGGAATGATGCGGAGTGGGAAGATCTACAAAGGTAGTAGGGAATTAGGAAACAATCCCTTAATTTCAACTTCACGAGAGAGCAAGGAAGTGCTCGCTTAGGTCTCTCCAAGAAGTGTGGTCAGTTTGATAAGGCAACGCATTCCACAGTTACCATGTCCACCCATGCCACCACACGCTTCACCTCATTCACCACCATCTCCACCGACTCCACCTCCACCAAACTCGCAGTTCAGCATGGTGAGTGTGATCAAGCTACCCATATTCAGAGGAATAGGGAATGAGGATCCGGACCAGTTTTGTTTCGTGGTAAGAGCAGTGTGGGAAGTGCAAGGGGTCAGGGATGACAACATTAAGAAGGCTACATTGGTGAGCACATTGTAGGATTGCGCATTGACATGGTATATCAAGAACTCTAATGATCACCCAAATGTAGGAATAGCAGAGATCTAGAATGCATTGAACAGAGAATTTAGCCGGCCGAAATCAAAGGCATAGTTAATCATCGAGTTTAAAGAGATCGTGATTCTTCCAAGCGAGACCCCCCAGGATCTGGATCAGCAACTGAAGAGTATGATCCACAAGGCTAATATGACACTCACGGATGCACAGCATCGCACATGGTTTGTGGCATCTCTAAAACCACACCTAAGGACGACGTTGTCACAACATAATCTTTCTACCCAGGCCAAAGCATTGGAGATGGTAATGAGGTTGCATGAGACATCGATACAAGACCCACGGATGGGAGTTCAGCAAATCCACATGCAACTATAGAATCTCTACCTAGAAATGTAGACCTTGAAGTAGGATAGGGCACCGCAGCCAGAGGCATGCGAGGAAGTATAGTGCATAAAATGCAAGGGCCAGGGCCATGACAAGGATCACTTTCTAGTATTTGCAAACTACTTGGCAGGAGGGGGGCCAATGTTGTTGAGACCAGAAGCACAGGCAGGGTCAAGTGTGACACCCGCATTATGGTGCATGATCTGTCAGATAGGAGGAAAGCACACGATGGATAATTGTCATTTGTTGTGGAAGTATACGCAGACTCCCTGGTAGTTGTTTTGTAACTTCTGCAGGTCAGTAGGACACGACAAGAACACTTGCCATAGTTATGAGTTAATGATGGACCAAACCTCAACATATAGGATGTAGACATAAACATGAGCCCTCGACTCAGCTACGGGGATGGTGTGCACTAGATTTTAGGGGCGAGGTTGAGGATGAGTAGGAATGGGGCCAGGAAGGGGACACAGATAGTTAATTTGTTACAATTGCAGAGGACCAGGAACTATGCCCACAATTGTACCAACTTGACAAGAATATGTTATTCATATTGTGCTCAGTTTGATCATGAAATGATATATTGTCCTATGTTGATCGCACAAATGCACGAGAAAGGGTACTCCAACCTCCTCCAACTCAAAATATCCAAATGATGAGGTATGAACTGCACAAAGAAGACCCAAATGCGAACATGGTGCTCAGAAGTGGTGCGATCACAGGGGACGATAAGGGGAAGCATCCTGAGGAAGATACATGGGTTCCCAAGGCTCTTATAAAGGAACCTGAGTTTGACTTAGAAGGCGCAAAGGAGACGTTCATAGAAGCTAAGAAGAGCTTCATGGAAGCCTCCACTTTTGGTAGTAAGGATCAACTAGATATAGGGATGGATCCTTCTATGCTTACTACCTTTTTGGAGACATGCATGAAATTGTTGCACAACAATAAGGCAGTTAAGGGACTACAATATTTGATCACTAGGTGCGTAGGGTCTGGGGAACCACTGTAGTCCGGAAACTAGGAAACATGCATTGTCCAGTAGGACGAAAATGTTATTGACGGCACAGATTGGCGAGTATGAAATGGATTAGGTAATCCTAGACCTACGTTCGGACATGAATGTGATACCAAAGAAGACATGGGAATGCATGGGCAGGCCCGCATTATAGTGGTCACCTATTCAATTACAAATGGAAAACCAACAAAATATTTTCCCCATGGCGAGGTTGCAAGGGGTAACAGTTGATATCAAAGGTGCGAGCACATAGATGGACTTTGAAGTAATAGAGATTGTCGATGACAACAATACTTATCCTGCAGTGCTAGGAATAGACTGGGCCACTAATATGAATGGAGTCAGTAACTTAAAGAAGCAGAAGATGATATTCAAGAAAAGGTCCCTACGTGTAGTAGCTTCACTAGACCTAGCCGAAGGAGCATGCTACACTGAACCAGTGTGTGACAATGAGCTAGATTGTATTTACCAGATAACAGTGTGAGACCAGGATCGGGTGAACCCGACTACAGATGGGAGAATCTCGTGGGAGCGCAACAACTCCTATACTTCGGATTTAGATGAAGATGTAAAACACTGGCAGAACTGGTTGCATGAAGTGACAATGTTGAATTGCAACATGATGATAGATGATTGTGTTGCATGACAATAAAGACAAGGAAACTTCCAACATATGATGGAGTAACAACGGTGGATGAATTCCTGGACAAATTTGAAAGTGCAGTACCAGAACAGCAGCAGTACAGTGTGATGGAATGGGTGCTACACGCAACACCCACAAAATGGTGGAGTACACATCAGAAGACCATTGTAAACTGGCATGAATGTAGAAGATATATGTGCTTACGGTTTAGAAGTCCCTAGCATCAAGCGAGAGCTAGGAAGCCAAGACAAATTAGCTTGCGCACCCACTTGTGTCGATGGGTGCAGACGTGTGCTGTGCAAGCACATCCTAGACTAACGATAAAAAATTAGAACCAAATGTGGTGGCAAGAAAAGTAATGCACACCACACATATTTCACGTTAGAGCATTCAAAAAGTTATGCAGAATCATGAACATAGTTTACCAGGTGGAACGAACTAATTGGGACCTACGCATACCAGTGGTTCGATGGGCCTATAGGGCCATAAGAAAAGAATGGAGTGCCAAAATGACCACAACACTGACAAGAAGAGATGAAACCATAAGGCCAGAGAAGAATCCCATACAATAGCTCCCGCAGTTGGGACAGTACGCGAGGACCTGGGTAAAGGAATTATGTAGTTATAGGAAGCCATTTGGCAAGCGAACTTGAAACTTCATGAACTCGATGAAGATTGGGTACAGATGAGAAAGAAAAGCATGAAATTGGATGAATAAATAAAAAAACTGGAAATCGAAGTCACACAAGCATGATACACCTAAAAACTAAGCACAATGTGACAACGTCTAGCCAGCCATACTACTACATTAGAAGAAGTTGTGACCCTGCTACCGTGGTTGCGACCACACCTTACTAGACAAAGTAAATAGGGGAGCATACCATACAAAGGAGAATGTGACCCACTAATGGATGCAAGGGTAATTGAGGGGTGCCCATGGCCTGAGCTAGTAGGAAAATTGAAGCCTCGCACTGGTGGTGCGACCACCTGACTATCCATAGGAAGCACAGTCTCAACACTCCAAACAGTTGAAAGAGAGTGTGGGACTATAAAAGAGTCTGTATGGGAGATGCACGAGATGTAGGTTGTGTTGTGCATAGGATCGGGACGTCATAGGGGTCGTGACCACGCATAAGGGGCTACGCTACTACGTGGGTAGGCTGGGAGGTGACCGTTGGTGTCACTGTTCATGACAAGAGGTCCAATTTAAGGCAAAAAGGAGTGGGCGACGGGAAATTAAGTCAATAATTAAGAACGATATTTGGAATGATCTATAGCCAAGAAGGCATTAATGATGCAAAAGTGGGGCCAAGGGTCGAATTCAAATTCAATGGTCATTATAAAAACCCCAAGGCCAGCTCCATGGAAACACTTGGTTGTTTAAGAATTGAGAAATTATAGAGCATTGAGAGTCACGTACTCTTGCCATCCTCAAGAATAGAGACAATGACAGCTACTAGAACAAGAGTGTGATTCGCTGAAGTTACCATGGAGCCCCATATGACCCATGAGGAGCATGGAGAGGTGCTAGCTATGCCAGAAGTCCCAAAATCACCATGCACACTGCAACCACAAAAAGATAAGAAAACAATGGGGCCAATGTGTGTATCCCAAAGAAACCCACTGTTTGGCAAATTGTCAATGTCAGAGAAGGGAAAAGCCACACCATTGAAACAATGGAGGACGAGGAAGACTTGCAGGCCCTGATCACCCAAATTGAGGCGCAAGAAAATGTGGCAGAGGATGTCTCCCAAAATATTTCCATGACAAAATTACCTCCCTACATCCCCCGTGGAAGGGGAAAGCCAAGGCACCGAAGGACTTGGAGGCCACAAAGAGTGCACTCCAGACCCCGCTCCTCATCGATGATATAAGGCTTGAAGGTATGCCATTGGGATGAGTACCGACTATGAAGTTTGATGATTGGGACCTTATGGACAACGAGAAGTTCCCACAATTGGCCACAGAGAAGTTAATAAACCAGAAGTGGTTGCGCGGTGGGGAGAAGGCTGGGTTACTCCATCTGTGATGGATACCCCACTACCACTATGTGCCCATCACCATTTTTTTCATCAAGCAATTGTTGTGCCTAGTGTATGATGGTATCTATGGCTGGAGGAGCTGATTCCCATCACAACTGATCTAATTCACCGAATTTCCCCACTTTTAGCCAAACGAAATGACCCCAAGGCCATAGCAGGAAAAAGCAGTGACTTGGCCCTCGCAGAAGCTATGGAGGCAAAGTATAAGCTCAAAAAGATAAATTTGGGGTACGCAATAGCAAGTATTAAAGAATAAGCAGTGCGTGTAGGAACCCAGCTGCTGACCAACAAGCTAATGAGGAAAAGTCGCGCTGACAAAGTACCAGCATCTGTGATTGCATTGGAAGAGCAATGCGTAGAGGGGGTCGAGTTCAACTGGGTGTAGTTCCTTTGCGATGAGTTCTTGATGAACTACAGGGAGGCCCAGGAGTAGGGTAAGACCTTCCACTATGCGTGGTTGATCTTATCCATCTTGTTGGTTGCAAGGGAGTTGCTTGAAAATAGTCAGTTTCCCACTACTGAGGGTGACCTTCTTGAAGTCATGAGGTACACCTCACTCTGGGCTACAAAAGACTTGAAGAATATTCATGAGATAAAGGTTTTTTGGGTGTTCATGGAGGTGACCATCTGAACATGGATCAACTGCAGGCCACGCTTGTCCCCTACAGTTCATAGAAGCTTGCAAAGCGTGGCAAAATTCAAGGCAGATATGCATAACCTGTATATCCAAGCATGCAAGGATCCAGCTCGAACATGGGTGAAGCTTCTATTCATTGCAATGGATGATGTGATCTTCACAGTGATGGAGTCATGACCTCTGAAGTGGCGTGCCCCGAACTTAGCGGAAATGGAGAAGATCGCAGTGTAGCAAAAAAAAAGGACAAAAAGCTGTGCCTTGCGCAACTGGCTAAGAGGAAGCACCAAGAACAAGAAGCAGCCACATGGAAGAAGGCGGCCAATCTAGTAGCAGTAGCACAGGAGGCAAAGACTACAACCGCACTAACCAGAGAGGCCTAGGAAGGCCAGGAGAGGTCCTTGGGGCAGCAGACCGGAGAAGTGGATAGGGAGGAAGACTGTACAGACCCCAGTATGACATTAACACAACTAAAGTGGCGCATGAACTAGAGAAAATAGCCCCCATGAAGAAAGAGAAAGCCACAAAGACGTCTGTTGACCTGATCACACTTGTAGAAGGTGATCTATTATATATCAGCAGATCGATTCGAGAAGTCGCAGAGGACGAGCTCTATGGATTGCAGATGGAGCAGAGCACTGTGTTGGGGGCACTCACCATGAAACTACAAGGTTTATATGTACAACACCCCCAAACAGGCACACTGGCCCAACATGTCGCAGCAGGAACCAATGAGGCCGAACAGCTGCTACGCGCCCGTATGAGTAACACCTTCATCATGCCCAAAGGTGTATTAATAGCAGCAAGCGAGGATGATCGCACTATTATGAGTAGCATGATAGTTGTCGATTTGAACTTGGCTACCCTGCTGTGCAAAATACTGTACCAGCTGCAGGATGGCATCATCGCCGAACTCCACGCCCAAGAAGGCCAAGCAATCCAGGTCCTGCATGAGCAGAAAATCAACATGGACTAGCTCAGCATCCAGAGGGATGAGTTGGTGGCACAGGATAGCGGATTGGAGCAGGCCAGAGGATGCATGCAGGAGCATTCTAGAGTTGGCCGTGCCGACAGAGCTACCAGTAGTAGAATGGGTCCTTAGATTGGTGGCGGGAGTCTACGAGGCTCGAGAGGAAATGATAAAGGTTCAGTTGGAGCTGAACCTGAAAATTGCCAAGCTGCAATTAACGGCGTCACCCTCCACTCCCCCAAACGTCAGAGAGAAACGTGCTCGCACTGTCCAGATGGGGTTGGAACAAATTGGCTAGGCGACACAGGGGTGCACCAGGATATTGAACAAGAACTAACCATACTTATGCACCTACAAGAAGACCCGAACGTACAACACCTAGAAACAAATGCGCGTGAGTTGCAGCAGGAGTACGATAGTGTCCGAGGCATCATGCAGATGGTTGCCTTTACTCAATGAGTCAGCAGACTACAACAGGCAAGGGTACTGAAGGACTGATTAGACACCGTGCACCAAAAGGAATCTTTGCTTAAAGCACACATCCAGCCATGGATTGGTGAAGCATTTACAATCATAGCTACCATTGAAGGGAAGCTGGCATAGATGCAGGAACTGTATATGGTTGGACAGGAATGTGATCCTGCTCACAAAATTTCAGAGATACGCGTGCAAAAAATACAACAGGTAGTGGAACAGTGTGTTGTGGGCACCCAAGCTGCGTGAGACCTGTTGCATCGACTTCGAGTAAAGATCGTTGTGCTAGTTGAGTGACTCGGGACGAGTCACGGTGATTGTGTTTAGGGCCTGTTGGGTAGCGGACCCCCCCCCATAGTATGTTTTTTGGGCTTGAAGCACAAATTTTGGTCATAGCGTAATGTAAGGACCCCGCAAAATGTAGGCACGGAGTGTGAGAGTCTAGTTTAAGATAATGTAATTTAATATAAAGTCTGTCGGCCTACTCATGGTTCGTGGACCAAGGGATTGTATAAATAGAGTGAGGCTCTAAGTGTAAAGGAAGTCTTAGAGTTGAAAAAGTAACAAATAGATGTGAAGGCATGGTTAGAAGATAGAAGTGAGTCTAAAGTGTATTGGATCATAGATCTATGTAAACTTTGAAACAGGAACTATAAACTCAAAATAGGAACTTTAGCCAGAAAACCCTGAAAAAACATCAAAAACAGTGCTAAAAATGAAAAGTGTGTATACTGGAACGATGATTTTATTTTTTAGGGGTCAATTTTGAACATGTTTTAAAAATGGTAGTGAATACGAAATTTGCTATGAAATTTTCATGCAAAATATAGCTTCAAAATGAAAGTGATGATACTAGAACAATGATTTTTTTTTTTAGGGTCAATTTCCAAACTTTTAAAAAAATGTTAGTAAAACCAATTTTTTATGTGCCAAAGAAAGTTGTTTATGAGGAAAAAACACATTAATGTTTCTGGTAGAATATCATTTTTCTTTCCTACGTATAAATTCAACATGTTTTCAACCATAACATGTTAGATACAAAAGAAATTGAATTTTATTCAACTATAAAATTAAAAAACCATGACATTCTGAACGAATTACATCACTAAATGAATTCAAAAGTCATTATTTGTATATTGAATAAAACATACATTATATCTCTAATTTAATATTGCATTGTAGATATTTTAAACAATAAAAATTATCATAGCTAAGACATATAATCCAACAATATAAAAATGCCTCGTAACTTCTCATTTAACACCATATGGAAATCATTAATTTTATTTCAAGATACGATGCATACATTAGTTATATAAGCTGTCTTAAACAATTATTTAAAATCACTCATATTTTCTTGCACATCATCAGAATTCACATCTTCAGATGAGTGACTAGATGCTGACAAAGATGTTCCATATTCTTCTCTTTCATCAACTAGTGCCCCATCTAAGTCCACATGCATGCCCAACACTCCAGGTTTCAAAATTCTTCTAGACCTATGACTGGTTTCAGCAGACTCCCATCTCAACACTGTTCCTTCTGGTAACAACCTTTTTCAGAATCTCTATTTTCTTGAAGAGAAGAGTTCCTCTCTTTGTTAAATTGAAGTCATAAACAAGTATGTCAAAATCCTCCAATTTTAATATGTCTGTGAAGCGGCGATTTATATTTGTACCCTTTCTTTTTCTCTTTCTACCATTTTTTTTGTCAACTACAATCTCTGGCTTATACACACCATTGAATGGATGTGTATTTGTGGCATACCAATGTACTTCAACACTTGTAACATCCTCATTTTCTGTAAAGACCTTTATAACTTTAGCAGCCCAGAATGGATAGCCATTGGGATCTCCATCTGCTAGCACTGTAATCATGCAACCCTCCTTGATATCATGTACTAAACCCCTGTAAAGGTCTTCCATGGCTTCATGTTGTGCACAAGATCTTCTAGAACCAATATACATCTCTCTTTCCTCTGCCTGTGAAGAATTAATAATACCTTGAGATTGTTGTTGTTCAACAATGTTTATTTCCTCATGTTCATTTGACACATTTTGTGGCCAAATAAATGGATTTTTCAAAGGTATATCTTCATTTCTTGTTGTTGAAATGATATCACTTTGATTATTGAAAAATGACTTCCACCAGACTGAATCAGTAATGTCAAAGTACTCATATGTATATCTAATACATTTTTTAATTTCTTCCAAGCAATTAGAATAATTTATATCTCTATTTTGTCTGCTTGCATTCTGAACTTCACCAACTGATTGTAATAACAATATTTTTTATGCAAATATTGGATGATCTAGAATGAACTTCAAAAATTGCAAACCTTATGATGGTGCCCATTCTGCAGTAGTTGAATACTTTTTGCCCCATATTAGTGTTTTCCCATCAATTTTTTTTTACGAAATTGATGTTGGAAGCTAATGTCATTAAGTTGTTCAATGCATTTCCCCTCACCATATGATCTCAGAATAAACCTTCGCATGTCAATAGTTTCTTCCAACACATCAAAAGTAGGCTCTGGCGTGTATGATTTCTTAAGACATTCAATTAGTGATGGCAAGCTCCCAACTTGCTTCCTCCTCAAAATGACTGAAAAACGACTGAACATCTGATCAATATGGTCATGAGTGTGCCCAACAAGAAGGAAACCAACCTTTACCTTTTGAAAAAGTCTCAATTGAACAAGCATGTTTAGATATCCAAAAACAACTTGATTTTTGTTTTCACAGCAAGTGTTGTCCAATTGTAGATACAAAACTTCAGGAAGAGTATCAAACCAATGAGAAATCACATCATAAATTATGGTTATGGTCAGATTTGCATCATTATGAATATTTGGTGATGTGAAGTACACCCTTGGCAACATTTTCCCATTGAAGACCATACAACCGACCAAGTGAAACTGAATAAAATTTTCCTCCTGTAAATTTTTGGGTGTGCGAACAAAATGTGGTAAAAGTGTTTTCTTCTGGTCC
>APFE031583271.1:148208-167375 GCA_000404065.3 Pinus taeda | reverse complement strand
AGACAAAGCACATTGATGTTTAGTATCACTTTGTGAGGGATATGATAGAAGAAAAAAAGGTGTTGCTAGTAAAGGTGGACACTTTGAAGAATACTACAGATGCATTAACAAAATCTATGAGATCTGAGAAGTTCTCTTGGTGTAGAGAAACAATGGGAATTCCAAGGCTGGAAAAATGACTAAGCTCTCCTGTGGCCCCCTGTGGAAAGAAAACAACAAGTGGGAGATTGTTGGGTTGTGTTATATTCTTTCCACGACTAACCCATGTAGTGAACCGGAGGGTTAGAGGGGGGGCGGAGCCCCCCCTTCATTGCGTAGTGGAGGGGTCATGGGGGGGTAGTAGCCCCCCCTGTCTGAGGGGTTTGAGGGGGGTGGGTAGCCCCCCTCTATGGGATCTGGGGCAGCGCCCCGGGAAAATTTTTTTTGGACCCTATATTAGGTTGGGCGAACCTACCTATGGTTTTCGGTCCATGGTTTTTGGCACGATGGTTTTCGGTCCATGGTATTGGATGTTTCGACATGTATAAATATGTATTGTAACATTGAAAGGAACATAATGAAAAATCAAGTTGGTAGTCCCGGTTTTGGGAGCCAGGGGAAATCTTTGTGCATATGTGTTTTATGTGTTATGCTCTCGCATTGTTTATTTTCTTTGTTTTAGAATTCGTATGCAGGTAATTTCTATACAGGGTTAAAACCTACAGTTTGAACTATCTGTGGTCATTCATGAAATTCAGGCCTCAAATATTTCTTGGCGCTCAATACTATGTAGGGTTAAAACCTACAGTTTGAACTATCTGTGGTCATTCATGAATTTTAGGCCTCAAATATTTCTCAGCGCTCAATACTATGTGTTCTACCCAACTGCTAAAATGTCAAGTGAACAAGTGTTGTCTCATGGCTAGCCCCTAGAGTTTTATAGTGCCTTTTGAATTCAAATTCAACTGTTCCCCACAATTATGGGCCATCAATGCTTTCTTGGCAGCAGATTGCCCCAAATCATGCCCTTAATTCGTGTCTTAAATGCTTGTCGTCGGCTCCTTCTTTCCTTAAATCATACATCTTGTCATGAATAGTGACACCAACGGTCACTTCCCAGCCTACCCACACAGAAATGCAGCCACCCATGTGCGGTCGCAACCCTTGTGACATGCTAATTCTGCGCACACCTCCCAAACAGACTCTTTTATAGTCTTGTGCCCTCTTTCAACTACCTAGAGCACTGAGACTGTGCTCCCTACAGCTAGTCAAGTGGTCGTACCACCTGTGCAAGACTTTAACTCACCTTTTAATATAATCTATGGAAACTCCTCAATTGCCTTCGCGACAATCGACGCTACTCATTCTACTATATGTAGTGCACTCCCTTGGTCACTGTGTTTGGTGAGGTGCAGTCCTAGCCATGGCAGCAGAGTCATAAATTACTAGTGACAATCTTCTAATCCAGTGGTATGATCATCCACACCTTGTCTTGTTATCCTTGGTTGCTTAATGAGACCTGCTTGCTTGATCTCGTTTTCCAGACTTTTGATCTCGGTGTCCATCAAAATGTTTTTCTTTCACAATTGTACCTGGTCCTTTTCGAGTTCGTGAATTCTAAGGTTCCCCCACCGAATGGCTTCCTGAATCTCTATGTGTTTGACCTCGCATAGCCATGTAATTTCTTCATCCTAGTCTTCACGTACTGTCACAACTAAGGGAGCTATTACATGCGGATCACTATTTGCATTCTCTTCAAAAATTATGGTCCCTACTCTGTTTCATACCTTCAAAATCTTTTCCACGGTCAGGGTTTTTCACTGAGTGGAACACACATGTCCCAATCAGTGCATCTTGCCTGGTGAACCTTGTTTAGTACTCCGCAAACCCTATCGAATGCTTCGTCATGGATAATTGGTAATGCGCACCGCCTTTCCTATTGCTACAGTTTGTTCCAATTCTTTATTGTATGGGTGGTGTGTGCTTGTGTGGGTTGTACACCATATGTCTGTACCCATCAAGAAAGGTGGACGTGCAAGTTGTTCCACCCCTATTGATTGGCTCTCGTTCGGAGTTGTGTTTTCCAAAACATAAGCACATCATCCTTTTACATCTGTGCCAGCCCTCAAAACTTACTTGATGCATACCCCACCATCGTGCGGGCATTGTGCATAGCACCCATTTCAGAGCATCGAATCACTGCTGTTATGGTACTACACTTTCAAATTTGCTCAGAAATTCATCCATTGTTATTAATCCATCATATGTCAGCAGCTCCCTTGCCTCTGTTGTTACACAATGCAATGATCTAATCATCATCTTGCAATTAAGCATTGTTACTTTGTGCAATCGACTCTATCATCATTTTACTTCTTCTTCTGAATCTAAAGTGCAGGAGCTTTCAGGCTCCCAAAAAATTCTTCTATCTGCAGTCAAATTAACCCAATCTGGTTCCTACGTAGTTATCTTGTAAATACAATCGAGATCGACATCACTATCATCGTCGTGCATCGGTTCAGTGTATCGTACTCCTTCGACTAGATCTAGCGGTACTACTACGCATAGTGACATTTTCTCAAAGATCATTTTGGCGCTTCTTCAGATTTCTGACTCTATTCATATCGGTGGCCCAATCTATTCCTAGTATTGTGGTATATGGATTACTATCATCGACAATCTCTATCACTTCAAAATCCGCCTACACACTCACACCTTCAATATCTACTATTACCCCTTGCAATATTCCCATGGGCAAAATTTTTTGTTGGTTCTCCATTCGTAACTGGATAGGAGACCACTATAGCGCAGTTCTAGCCATACATTCCCATGTTTGTTTTGGTAGTACATTCACATCCGATCCAAGATCCAAGATTACATTATCCATTTCTTACTCTCTAATTTGCGCAGTTAACCTCATTTTCCTTCCTGTGTGCAATTCATGCTTTCCAATTTTTCAGACCACACGCAATTCTCCTGACCCCGTGCACCTACTGATAAGTTCCTGTAGTCCTTTTACTACTTTGATGTCGTGCAATAGTTTCATGCATGTCTCCAGAAAGGTATTGAGCATTGAAGGATCCATTCCTGGTTCTAGTTGATCCTTACGACATGAAGTGGAGGCCTCCATGAAGCTCTTCTTAGCTTCCATGAATGTCTCCTTCGCGTGTTCTAAATCAAATTCAGGTTCCTTCATAGGAGCCTTGTGAACCCACGCACTTTCTTCTGGCTACTTCCCTTTATCATCGCCCATGGTCATACCGCTCCTGAGCATCATGTTTACATTTAGGTCTTCTTCGCGCAACTCAAACCTCATCATTTGCAAATTCTAAGTTGGAGGGGAATGGAGTACCCCTTTTTCATGTATCCTCGCTATCAGCAAAGGGCAGTCTTCTGCCTCATGATCAAATTGAGTATAGTACCAACATGATGTCCTTGTTTGGTTTGTACAATTGCGGGCATAGTTCCCTGGCCCTCCACAATTGTGACAAATTAGTTGTCTGTGACCCCTTCCTGGTCCCATTCCACCTCGACCACAACCGCACCCTGAAATCTAGCATGTGCCATCCCTGCATTTGGGTCAAGGGCTCACGTTTCAGTCTGTACCCTATAGGTAGGAGTTTGATCCATCATTAGTTCATAGCTTTGGCAAGTGCATTCATCATGGCCTACTAAGCTGCACAAATTACAAAACAATTGTTGGGATGTCTTTTATACTTCTACAATAGAAGACAATTATCCGTAGTGTGTTTTCCTCCTATCTGATAGATCGTGCACCATTATGCAGGCACCGCATTTGGCCCTGCCTGTGCCTCAGGTCTTAATGGCATCGGTCCTCCTCCTACCAAGTAGTTCATGAACACTGGATAGTGGTCCTTGTCGTGCCCTTGGCCTTTGTATTTTATGCACCATACCTCCTCACACACCTCCGACTAAGGTGTCCTGTTCTATTTCAAACTCTGCATTTCCAAACACAGATTCTGTAGTTGCACATGGATCTTTTGGACTCCCAACCCAAGGTCTTGTATATGGGTCTCATGCAATCTCATTTCCATTTCCAAAGCTTTGGCCTGGGTGCACTGTCCTTAAGTGTAGTATAATTGATGCTACAAACCATGCGCAGTGTTGCCCATCCGTCAAAGTCATATTAGTTTCGCAAATCATACTCTTCAGGCCTTGGTCCAAATCCCAAGGGGTATCGTCTGGGAGCATTGTGATCTCTTTAAACCAAATGATTGATTGCGTCTCTGACTTTGGCCTGCTAAATTCCCTGTTCAGCGCAGCCTAGATTTCTGTGATTCCTGTGTTTGGATGGTCATTAGAATGCTTGATGTACCATTTTAATGCACAATCCTGTAGTGCATGCTCACCAATGTAGCCTTCTTAATATTGTCATCCAGGATGCCTTGTGTTTCCCATACTTCTCTTACCATGAACCAGAATTGGTCCAGATCTTCATTCCCCACTCCTCTAAATACTAGTAGTTTGATTGCACTTGCCATATTGAACTGAGGTGGTGGGGGAGGTGGGGTGGGTGGAGATGGAGGTGAGGAGGGTGAGATGGGTGGCAATGTGGGTGGAGGCGGCAAACGTAGAATTTTCTACCTTATCTAACTGACTGCGTTTCTCGAAGAAACTTTTGCAAGCTCTTCCTCGCTTTCCCGCGAGGGTGAAATTAAGGGACTAGTTTCTAATTCTTTGCTACCTCCGATTCTGTAGATCTTCCCACTTCGCGTAGCTCCAAACAATAATTTATTTGCATAACCCGCTTTTCACACAATAGCATCTTAATCCAAGTGTTCAAATATTTAATATACTTACTTCATGGTCCCTTGAGGAAACATCTCTCTGCCTCACTATAGCTGACGGTTGTGTCTACCACAAACTCAGTGATAAATCCTCCTATTATTCAGTTGAGCCAATGGTCCATAGCTCTCGTGTTCTTATCACTTGACGCTTCTAGTCTATGCACTAATTCCGGAGTCCACACTATTGGTTTGTCGAGCCTACACCTTCCCTTGTTGTCTTCTAACTTTGCGATCCACTCATAAATCGCAGAAGGAAAGGATGCAAAGAAGATTTCATGGATTTCCGTATACAAGTAGAACTCCAACCACTTTTCCTTAGATACTCGCAAAGTTCTATTTTCTTGCGTCGCCAACTCATGAATCTTCTTTTCCAACCACTCTTCAATTTCTTTCTTTGTTGGAGTCTGGTAGCACGACATCAAACATCCCTTATGCAGATCCCAATCCTGGCAATGGAACCATTTGTTGGCTTGTATGTGCCTAACCCAGGTTCAGAGGTGATTTAGCAAAGCAAATATTGGTACTACTGGCCCTTTTGGTAACAGTCTGCAGAGCACGGAATGAGGTCTCACCCGAAGTAGTATGGGAGGGTGCTAGAACTAGGTTTCTAAACCCTAGGGATGTCTCATGAGCTTTTGGCAGTCCGTGGTTTAACCTTGCATACACATCATTACGCGCACCTAATAGTCCTTTGCAACCTATGAGGCTACCTTCGCACAGCCCTACCTGAGGTGTGAATTGTATTATACTCAGGTTCCTTTCTATTTAATCTATTATTACTCAATTATTTAACTGATCGGCGCAAGATTAATGATAATTAATAGTATATCCAGTAATCATATAAGTGTGTGTGATAAACAAAGAAACATAAATTTAAAGAATGTAATACACAAGCAGATGAACAAAAACTGGAATTAACTTCTCTTTATTATTCTTTGTTCAAGATTACAGACTCAACCCCTCCCTATGCACTCAGCTACAGGGGTACACGCACTCAATTGCAACTCTACTAGGCCTCTACGCACTCAGCTGCAAAGCCTCTTCCTACTACTACGACCCAATACACTTAGACTCTTACTCTATGCTCGAACCATGCATAGTATTCTCTCCTCTTCCCTCCCCTTACAACTTAGAGCCTCGCTCTATTTATACAATCCCATGGTCCACAGACCATGGGTAGGCCGACATGACTTTAGATTACATTACAATACTTTAGGGTAGACAACCCTATAACTTAACCTATACTTCGCACTCGTCGCCCGCAATTCGCAGAGTCATCCAATCATTTGACCAAAACTTGGGCTTTGAGACCCAAAACATGATGTGGGGGGATTCCATGCCCAACATCACTAAAAAAATTAAAGAACAAAAATATGAAGAAGAAGACTACTTCAAAAATTGTTAAATTTAGAAAATAATTATTTACATTTAATACATTCGAAAATTTAAAGTCAAAAAATAACTCTTCTAAAAAAAGGGTTTGAGGCTGCATCAACACTTTTTAAAATTAGCCTGCAAATCATTAACATTTTAAAAATAATGTACATAAAAAATTTCAAATGTCAAAAACTATGCTAAAAAGATATATGTATCCTGAATCAACACTTTTCAAAAATCGAGTTATTTTTTGCTACCTCAAAAAAACAAGTTATCGTATCAATTCCTGTTTCAAAGTCTATGTTGTTTTTTATGGGGTGCCATTTTTTTTCTTTTATGTTTACTTTCTCATATGTCTTGAACTTTTATGTATATTTCCCCTTTGAAAAAAAATGATCAATGCTTAGTGATGCCCTTTTCAATGGCATGCACTGGTAGCCTCGTATTTAGAAGTAGAAATTTGTTCTTCCTCAACTTAGATGTTGATGCTTTGAAGAATTTCCTCCATAATTTCACTTTGATCCTGTAGCATTAATATTACCTGAACTTCTTAGCGTTTTGCAATTGAGTGAGGCACAATTTTTCAATCACCCATGGTTTTCTAATTATGGAAGCATTTATTCTACAATACAATAGATTTGAATGCCAATCTTTTGAATTCAATTATTCAATGTGTTTATTTGAAATATTTTTCTCCTAGGATATTTTATATTGCAAAGCCGCATTTTATTCAAATGATTGTAGCTACTTTATATGTGATTGATGAACTCTAATTTTTTTCTTGGTATGGAGAATGATCTCTACGTGGGCTGCAATTTATTTTTCCCATAAGATTTTGGATCTTATTTAGAAAATATTTCTTGATTCTGAATGATTTCTTTTAGAACAGTGATGAGTTCCTGATAAATTTATTCCACACTCAATTTCCTATGAGATTGTAGATTATTACTTGAACAACAAAATGTACTTTGTTCAATTGTGTTGTTGAAGCACTTCAGGCATTTTGTCTTTTGTTGATAAATTAATGTTACTTCTTCAAGCATTCACATCATTCAAATCTTTGTGATTGTGCAGCACTGAAGGATTTAGAGAGATCTTAATGATGCACTGAGATGTTGAAATGAAGTTTAGTCACATGTTTCCTTTCTGGTTGTAGAAACATGTTCATAGTTTTCTTCAGTAACAGTGCTTTGCAACCATAACAAGTATCTATGCATGAAATAATTATTTGCAGTAGTGTTCTCTTGATCTTTCATTGAGCTAGAGTTTTGCATGTGCAACTTGCACATGGTGTGGTTCAGATGTCAATCTCATGATTTTGAATGATGAAGACTTCTTGGAAACTTGCCACAAAGATAAATAAAATCTGCTCCTCTTAGCTTGATGGTAACATACATGTTTGAAGGTATCTCAAACTTTGAATGTCGCATTACATCTTAATTACTTGAATTCCTTTGGAATTAAGAGCCATTTTAATTCCATAGTGATCTCTTTGTCTCTGGGTGTATGTATATATATGTTTGAATGGATCTCAGGTTTTCATAGATCAATTGTCAGTTAATACATGGATCATCATAATGTACATCAATGTATTCCATATAAACAATCAGAGAATGAAGGATTGTTTTATAAGATGTCAACATGCTTTGTCCGTTTATTTATTTACATGCTTATATGCATGATATATACATGTGTACATTTTTCTATGAAATCTTGCATTAAATACTGAACTTTTGAATGGTGCGCCTGAATGATGTCACTTTCTCATGAAGAAAATGACTTGATCTCACAACTTTATGATGTCTTTGTTCTTGTTGCTTCTTAGTGGCTTCAAATTCTTGACAAAATCATATGCTTCCTATTCCTCTTCTTTACTTCTTCCTACTCCTGTAGTCTCCCCCTTAGATAGTGCATTCAATTTCAAGTTTTAGACTCTCCTTTTTAAAGTTACATCAGTGAGGAGCACCTACAAGCACTATCCCTAGCTTGTTTCTTAGATACTCAAATGCTTCTTGAGCAAGAGGCTTTGTAAATACATATGCTATATTTTCTCTTGTGGGTATGTACTCCATCTTCATTTTTTTCTCAACCATTTGTTCTCTGAGAAAATGTTACTTGATAGGGACATGTTTAGTTTTTGAATAAAGCAGGGGATTTTTTGAAATTCTTATTGCACTGTATTGTCGCATTTAATAGAGATAGGCTCACTAAAATTTACCTTCACATACTAAAGTGTCTGCTTCATCCACAACACATATGTGCAACATGCTGCAGCTACTATGTATTTAGCTTCCATTGTAGATAGAGAAACTGATGTTTGTTTTTTACTTAGCCATGCCACCAAATACTCTCCTAGGTAGAATGCACTATTGCTTGTACTTTTTATGTCATCCACATAGCTGGCCCAATCTGCATCTGTGTATGTTGTCAATGTAAAGTTCTTACCTTTTGGATATCATGGTTCATAGCCTGTAGTCCCTCTCAAGTACCTGAATATCCTTTTTGTTCCTGACAAATGACTTTGTTTGGGTGTTGATTGATATCTTGCTACTAATCCGACCACCAACATTATATCTAGTTGAGAAGTTGTTAGGTATAATATACTTCCTATCATATATTTGTGAAGATTTTGATCCACATCAAGTGATTCATCATCTTCGTGTAGCTTATATCTAGTAGTCATGGGAGTTGAGACAGGTTTACAATCCTCCATTTGGAACCTTTTCAACTTATCTCTTAGGTGTTTCTCTTGAGAAATGAATATGCCTCTAGGATTTTGTAGGATTTGGAGCCCTAGGTAGAATGTAAGTTCTCCAGTCATTGAAATTTCAAACTTGGTCTTCATCTCTTTAGCAAACTGTTCTACTAGATGATATTTATTGCTTCCAAACATAATATCATCCACATACAAAATGATAATCAATAATTCATATCCATCAGCCTTTATGTACACATTACTATCAACTCCTCCTCTCTTGAAACCCTATTTTTGAAGGAACTTGTCCAGTCTTAAGTACCACACCCATGCTGCTTGTTTAAGACCATATAGTTCTTTCTTTAACCTATAGACATAGTTAGGCTTATCTGATAATGAAAAACCTCTAGGTTTTTCCATATAGACTTCTTCCTCAAGATCACCATTTAGGAAGGTAGATTTCACATCCATTTCGTACACCTTGAAATCATTGTAGCATGAAAAGGACAAAACATCCTAATTTCCTCTAGTCTCGCGAATGGTGCAAAAGTCTCTTCATTATTGACACCTAATATAGGGATTGGGTGAACAATTGTAAATGGTGTAAATAATTAATAAGAGAAAATGGAGAGTCATCGAGAGATGAAAATCAACAGTCACTCCCTCATGTATATAACTATGAACAGCACAAATGAATAAACATAATCTCATTTCAGGAGTTACCTCTTGGCCTGACATGGTATCCAAGCTATCTCCATTTTTGGCATTGCAGTCTGCCATCGTGACTCCCTTTTGCCATTTTTCATAAATTTGTCCTACATTTCATGCAGTCTGCCATATTCTTTAGTTCTCTACTCTCTACTCTCTGCCCTCTATGTGATAATATGGTGTAATGCTTGGTATACCCATTGAATACTTGTACAAACCCCAATACTCATCCTCAGCTTGTGACCTGCTCCGAGCCGGCGTCTCCATATTGGAACACAAACTTTGATTGCATACCTGGTATCTCATTGTATATCAGAGTCTCCATACCTAATTTCTTCATTGCATATCTCACATGATGCCTGTAAAAGCCGCTTCATACCTCCCACCCTACCACTACTTGGCTCAGCCTCCATATATATACAGCCCCTCCTCTACACATATATCCGACCCATAAACGTTGCACATACCTATCCATCTGATGCAACAAGGCCTCACCCTCAAAAGTCCTTCTTGGATTCTTCTCATCAAGAGTAAGAAGAATTCTTGTAGCATTTCGAATTTGACTCAGTGTCTACTGAACCCTCCAAAGTTCTCTCTTGTTTCAAACTCCATACTCTCCAACTAACTTTAGCTCATCATCGAGCCATATCTTTTCATAAGGACAGCGAGATTTCTTAAACTTCTTACCATATTTGCGGTAGAAGTTAACATGGACCATGGCTGCAACGCTTCCCATACCAACACGCGACCTATAAATGCTGGCAGCTCCAATACGCTAGCAGTTGCTCCCTTATGTATGTTGCTCTAGTACACGAGGTGCATTGACACAGGAGGAGACCTTGCATAGTATTTGTAGAGGTTGAAGTTACATTCATCCAGATGGAATCTGTATCTTAAGTGAGGGCCACGGAATTATTTGCAAAAAGAGCATTGGTAATCAGTAGCGAGATTGTTAAGGAATAGTTGGATGTCATGTAAAAAAAAAAAAAACTCCAATCTCATTATCCTACATACTGCTCCAGCTTCTAGTGAATGCCAAATATCACAATTTTTTTTAATATCGCATTGCACCTCCACCATATATACCTTTGTTATATACATTAGAATTGTTTTTTTTTTACAACCAAAAGTGTAATTTCTTATAAAGTATTGGCAGTAGAAGTACATTTTTTTACAGTACACAGATTTTTAAAATGCATTCATTGATATCTATTGTGGGAGTGGTTCTCGCTGGCAAGGAGAACTATCTAGATGGGTTGTGGAAAATCAAACACACTCATTTTTAATGAGTTGTGGAAAGAAGTGTGTGTTGAAGACAGAGACAAAGAACCAGAACAACCTACCTCATACAAGGCATTCACCATTTGGGAAAATAAGAATAGCAAGGCTTATGACTTGATTGTAGCATCAGTAAATTAAGAGGTGATTCTTCATATTTCTCCATTTTCAAATGCTTCTGAAGCCTTACAAAAACTAAAGGAACTCTATGACTCGCACTCTGCACTTGAAGTTGTTCAACTCATGATTAAATTTTTCAGCCTTGAATTACAAAATGATGAACCTCTTTCTCTTGCATCGGAAGTAAAATCTATTATGCATGATATCAAAGTCACTAATGTTGAATTGGACATTCATCTGATAACTTTCATCAAGGTACTTTATCCCACTTACTCAAATTATCTTGATTCATTGCAAGCAAATGGAAACCTCAAATAAATTACCTTTGACTCCCTTGTGAAAAATTTGTTGAAATAGAGAAGGATTTTGGGAAGAAGACATCTCCTCAGTCTTTTGAAGAGGTTGTGTGTCTTGCACATAAAGAGAATAATCTTACTCAAGATTCTTCCAAAGGAAGAGGTGGTTGAAGAGGAAGAGGAAGAAGAAATTTTAGAGGTAGGGGGGCAAACACTCTCAAGGAGAAAAGTCAGATTTACATTGCATACACTGCAATAGAAATGGATCACATGATACATCCACATGCAAGTTGCCTTCGGACTTAATTGAGAAGGAAACAAAGCAACCCAAAGGTAAAAATAATGACAAAGAGAAAGGTAATGCACTTGAATCTGCTCACTATGATGTGGCACACTATAATATGGGAGTAAATGAAGACTTATTTAATGCTTCACTTGCTTCTTGGAAAAGTGATTGGTTGCTTGATTTAGGAGCAACTTGAAACATGACTTTTAGAAGAGATCCTTTTGAATAATTTACTGACAATGTGATGGAGTAGTGTACTTTGTAGACAAATCAAAACTCAATCCATCAGGACTTGGCACAATTAGGCTTAAATTGCTTGGTCTTCCAGACTTTCTTCTACATCATGTTCTATATCTCCGATAGCTAAGGAGAAACTTGCTATCCTTGATCCACATCTACCAGTGAGGACACTCCATTCATATGTTTGATGGCAAGGTTGAGGTGAGAAAAGCATCGGATCACTCACTTGTCATGAAGGGGATAGAAGAAGAAAGGTTTCTCAAGTTGTAGGGTACCTCTGCTCGTGCACAAAATTTCTCATACAATTATCATTATGATGAAGGTACATTTCCATCAAGTTTATTATGGCATGCTAGATTTGGACACTTGAACTATGACACAGCCTCCACTTGTTGTGAAAGAAAAATGGTGTTACTGGTTTTCCTACAATTCCTAGGAAACTTAAGCAATGTGATGCTTGCATTCTAGGAAAGCATAGCAAACAGTATTTTCATGATTCACATTCCAGAGCACATATGAAACTTGAACTCATCCATTAAGACTTATGTGGTCCAATGCCTATTCCTTCTGCAAATGGAAATAAATATATGATGACATTTATTGATGACTAAACCAAAATGTGTTGGGTTTATTATTTGAAGAACAAATATGATGCTTTTCAAACATTCAAGAACTTTCATACATGGATTGAAAATGATGCACAATCTCATATTGGCTCTATTCGCACTAATAATGGAAAATAATACACTTCAAATGAATTTGAAAACTATATTCGACAACATGGGATCAAACATCAAACAATTGTGCCTTATAATCCCCAACAAAACAGAGTAGTTGAAAGAATGAATAGGAAAATCTTAAATATGGTGCGCTCCACGATGTTTTTCAAGAATGTAAAAAATATGTTTTGGGCTGATGCAGTTTTATGTGCTATATATGTAAAGAATAGATGCCCATCTAATGCCATTAGAAACAAGACTCCTTATGAAATTTGGTATGGGCACATTCCTTTGGTAAAGCATCTCAAAGTCTTTGGTTCCACATGTTATGCCTTGATACCAAAGGTACATAGAAACAAACTTGGTCCAAGGAGTCATAAGTGTATCTTCCTGGGGTATTTAAACACCTCCAAAGCATATTGTCTCTATGATGAAGTCAATAAAAAGTTTATTGTATCTAGAGATGTAATCTTTCTTGAATCATCCAAAGCTGACAATGTTGTTGAGAGGAAACTTGATCGCTTGGATAGATTCGCAAATGAAAAATCGTTTCAATAATTTTATAATTAGATTCCACATCTTGAATGGGGGATTCCTATACTGGATCAACTTATGGATTCCTCTCCTAACGAACTCTCTCCCCCGCATGAAACGCCAAACATAGATGATACTTTGAGTGATGTGATTGACATAGTTGCGAGACTCATTCCTGATTCAGTCCCAACTCAATCAACTGAACAGCCTAGACCATCTCAGAAAGGTCCCCCAAAGTGGGTAACAAAAACACTTGAAGTGTTCATCCTGATGAGGTTGGAAAGACAGGAATTGGAAATTCAACCCAGCAAAATGGAGGTGATGTAGATGACTTTGATTCACCTGTTGATATAGATGTTTCGTATGATTTTGAATTGAATTTGTCTATAGATTTCGAACCAACTTCCTTCAAAGAAGTCACTTCTCATGATGAATGGAAAGAAGTGATGAAAAAGGAGTATTATGCCTTGATAAGGAATGGCACTTGGAAGCTAGTTTATCCTCCATTTGGAACCAAACCAATTGGTTGCAAGTGGGTCTACAAGAACAAGTATAAATCTGATGGCTCACTTGACGATCACAAAGCCAGGCTTGTGGAAAAAGGTTTTGCATGGAAGGAAGGGGTCGATTATGAGGAGACTTTTTCCCCCACAGCAAAATGGACTACCATCTGGACACTCTTTGCCCTAGAAGCTCAAGATAGTTGGAAAGTCCATCAAATGGATGTAAAAACTACTTTCTTGAATGGAGATGTAAAAGATAATTTTTTTATGTCCCAACCTAAAGGATTTGTTGTGAAAGGACATGAACATAAAGTATGCAAACTTGTGAAATCCTTTTATGGCATCAAACAAGCACCGCGAGCATGGTATGAAAAACTAACTGAGCATATTTTGAAACTCAATTTCAAACGTTATGATCTTGATGATGCAACTTTGTTTGTCAAGAAAGTTGGAAAAATAGTTGTATATCTTGTGGTATATGTAGATGATATTTTGATGATAGGGAATACTGAGAGCTACATTGCATCCATAAATAAGGAATTGAGGAAAGGTTTTGAAATGATTGATTTGGGCTATGTTCATTACTATCTTGGTATTGAAATAACTCAACGTTGGAAGTCCATATTCCTTTCTCAAAAAAGCTACATTGGAGATCTATTGAATAGGTTTGGCATGGCTGAATGCAATATTCTAACTAATCCAATGGAACAAACTTAAAGCTCACATCCATTGAAGGAAAAAAATCTGAGGATGCAACACAGTATAGATAGCTTGTAGGAAGTCTCAACTACCTGACTACTACTAGACCAGACATTTCATTTGTTGTTGGAATCTTCTCCCAAGTTTATGAAAAATCCTTGTGAGGGACATTGGTCCACTGAAAAAAGAGTTCTAAAGTACTTGAAGGGAACTCAAGACTTTGAACTAAAGTATACACAGGTGGGCAACTTCAGCTTGATTGGATACTCTAATTCAGACTTCGATGGAGACAAAGAAACTGGGGTATCTACTTCTGGTTTGCTATGAGTCTTGGTTGAGGAGTTGTCTCCTGGAGATCATGCAAACAATCATTTCTAGAAGATTCCACATCAGAGCCAGAATATGTGGCAGTAGTTGAGGCAACGAAAGAAATTTCATTGCCTCAGGAAAATTCTAGAATATTTGCAGGTAAAACAAGTACATTCGACTCCACTCATGATTGACAATACCTCTACAATAAATTTGGCCAATAGCCTAAAGTTCCATGATCGAACGAAGCACATCAATACAAAATATCATTTGATTCGACATCATGTTGAGGCCAAAAAAATCCATCTTCACCATTGTTCCACTAATGAGAAAATTGTAGACATCTTCACCAAAGCGTCTGGAAGAGAAAAGCTTGAAATATTCAGAACGATGCTTGGACTCACCAACATCCTTTCAGATTAAGGGGGGGAATGTTGACATCGAATTATAAGGATTGGGTGAAAAATTGCAAATAGTGTAAATAATTAATAAGAGAAAATGGAGAGTCATTGGGAGATGAAACTCAACAATCACTCCCTCTTGTACATAACTATGAACAACCCAAATGAATAAAAATAATCTCATTTGAGGAGTTACGTCCTAGCCTAACATTCATAAGCAAGACCTTCCACTTGTGAGGAACCCTTACACACTAGTCTGCCTTTGCTTTTGATGTGGATGGTTACCAAAATTGATGTGGTAGTCTAGAATTAGTCTAATGGTTCACTTAAAAACCAATCAGCTACACGTTAAACATATTTTGTACATGTATTCCCTCAAGAGGGTCGTGCTTGCCTAACTAATCACCGTTGGTCCTAATTTGACTTCTTACTCCCCGAGTGCTTCAATCTCCACCGTTGATCTAGCTTCTACAAATCCAATGGATATCACGTCGTATTCGCTTGCCAACAAGTCTGGCTTATTTCCACCATCGATTTGTCATGTTCGGTCCAACAGTTATCACACAATCTCACGTGATTACTTGCATGATCGATGTCAGGTCGAGAGCACACGAGATAAGTGGTTTCTTTGTGCTACGTGTCAACACCTTAGGTTAATCGCATGATTTAGAAAAATACCACTTACCATTTATTTTCCACGCTATATACCATTTTCTATTTTGAATACTACCTACATTCCCGATATAGAACTTTGAAGGAAATATTTTTATAATGGAAAAGGGTTTAGTGCTTAATCTTGAAATAAAACCCTTAATGCTAATTAACTGTGATTATCAATGAAAAACATAAATGGAAAATAATACCCGATTAGGGTCCAGAATGTCAATACAAAAATTCAAGAGAATTTGATACCAGGAATAATATGCAACACCACACTTAATCAATTATTTCAATAAAATAGAAATTACATAGTCTTGGCCCTCTCAGCTCGATTACAACAATTTGTCTAACCTCTATTTCACTCACAAACCCTATCTCTCTCTCAATCTTTCGCTTACTCACTCTCCTATTCCATCTTATCTCTATCATTACATTTTTTCCTTTCTTTTATGGAACAAATCCTATCCTAACATCATGGGGAACTCAATCTCTACTTTTATCAACTCAACTATTAAATCCCTATTCTCAAGCTCTGATACACACCTATCCCAACACTTATCTCTTGTTCTAAAAATAATACAATGATTTAATTGTTACGATAATCGAAGTAAAGATCAATTCGAGAGATCCAACCCTCTCTACTAAAACTAATTTTGACCACTCAGTTCAATTAAATTTATCTCATGTTATTCACAACATGTGAACGTACAACCACATTGCTAGCTAAGTCCAGATGCTCCTGCATTAGACTCCCGGGGAAGAAAATAATCATTCATCAAACTATCATGATTGACTTCGTACTTCTATAATTATGCTATTGTTAACCAACTAGCATCCTCCATTGGTTTTCCCTTCCATTTGACTAGATACTAAAAATAATCTTGTCCTCTTGTTCTTTTGGGTACTCTTTTCTCCAAACCCACTTCCACCTCTTTCTTGACTGTCTTGGCATTTGTTCTTCCCAATTCAAAGTCTAAACTTCATCTTTTATAGGTTCCTTCTATAGCTCTGCCTCTGTCTCCTTGTATGGATATAAATTTGCAACATTGAAGATAGGTGATATTCCAATCCCTTCTAGCAACTCAATTTCATAAGCATTGGTTGAAAACTTCCTCACAATTATGCATGGCCCTATCTTTTTCATCTTTAGTTTATTATAAGTCCCAATAGGAAATATTTCTTTCCTCAAGTACACCATCACTAGATCTCCCACTTGGAAAGTAGGTTTTAACCCCATACAAAAATTACCTGCATACGAATTCTAAAACATAGAAAATAAACAATGCGAGAGAATAACACATAAAACACATATACACAGAGATTTTCCCCTGGATCCCAAAACCAGGGCTGCCAACTTGATTTTTTTCATTATGTTCCTTTCAATGTTATAATACATATTTATACATGCCGAAGCATTCAATACCATGGACCGAAAAACCATCATGTCCAATACCATGGACCGAAAATCATGCACAAAACCATAGGTGGGTCCGCCCAACCTAACATAGGGTCCAAAACCAAAATTTTCCAAGGTGCTACCCCAGACCCCATAAAGTGGGGTTACAGGTACACCTCAAACCCCCTGTGACACACCCCCCCACCCCCACACAATCGGCACAATCAAGGGCTCGCCCTCCCTCTAACCCCCCTAGTTAACTACATGGGCTAGTCGTGGAAAGAATATAACACAACCCAACATTCTCCCACTTATTGTTTTGTTTCCACAGGGAACCACAAGAGAGCATAGTAATTTTTCCAACCTTGAAACACCCATTGTTTCTCTACACCAAGAGAACTTCTCAGCTCACAAATTTTGTCAATGCATCTGCAGTATTCTTCAACGTCTCCACCTTTACCAGCAACATATTTTTGTCTTCTATCATATTCCTCACAAAGTGATACTAAACATCAATGTGCTTTGTCTTTGAATAATATCCGGGTTCTTTGCCAAGAAAATTTCATTTTGGTTGTCACAGTCTATCCTTATAGCTTCCTGTACTAACCCCATACTTGAACATAATCTATGCAACCAAACTGCTTCTTTGCGTGCATGAGTGGCTGCCATGTATTCTGCCTCTGTAGTTGATAATGCCACTACAGATTGTTTCTTACTCATCCAACTGGTTGCACCTCCAAATAGGTTAAACACATACCCACTTGTAGATCTTCTCTGATCCAGATCTCTAGCCCAGTCTGCATCAACAAAGCCACGAATATCCAACACTCTATCCAATCCTGGTCTTCCTTGGTAGCACAAACTGTAATCACTAGTGCCATGCAAATACCCGAAAACCTGCTTCACTGTTGTCCAATGCTCCTTTCCTGGTTTTGACATAAACCTACTCAATACTCCCACTACATGTGCAATGTATGGTCTAGTATAGACCATTGCATACATCAGGCTACCGACTGCACTTGCATATGGAACACGAGACATATCCTCTTCCTCTTCTTGTGTCTTGGGACACTGTTCAGCAGATAACTTTACACCTACGGGAATAGGAACCTTCACTGGTTTACTATCCTGCATATTAAACCTCTACAGCATTGTCTCAACATACTTCCTCTGGTTTAACCAGTGCTTCCTCTTTGCCCAATCTCTTTTAATTTCCATGCCCAAAATATAGTTTGCAGCACCAAGATCTTTCATGTTGAATTTGGAGGACAATTGGGTCTTCAAATCCTGGATAATTTCTTTGTCATTTCCAACCAACAACATATCATCCACATACAAGACAAGATAAACAACATGGTCACCAATTAATTTAAAATACACACAGTGATCTGCTTTGCTTTTGGTGAAGCCAAGTCCGCATATAAATGTAACAAATTTCTGATACCACATCCTTGGTGATTGTCTTAACCCATACAAAGACTTATTTAACTTGCATACCTATTCTTTCTTACCCTTCACTGCAAAGCCTTCAGGTTGCTTCATGTAGATCTCCTCTTCCAGATCCATGTGAAGAAATGTTGTCTTCACATCCATCTGTTCTACCTCAAAATTAAAAGAAGCAGCAACAAATAAAAGTAACCTAATAGAAGTTACCTTGGCAACAGGAGAAAAAATATCACCAAAATCAATTCCCGGCACTTGGGAATAACCTTTTTCTACCAATCAAGCTTTTTAGTTCTCCACCTTTCCTTCTACATTTGTCTTCTTCTTGAACACCCATTTTCTACCAATGGGTTTCCTTCCAGCCAGCAACTCCACCAGATCCCAAGCCTCATTCTTGTGTAAATATGCCATTTCATCAACCATGGCCTCTTTCCAGAGTTTGTCATCCTCTGAATCCACTGCTTCCTTCACAATTCTAGGATCATCATCAGTAACAAACAAAGCAAAATTTGAACAGAAAGCAGATGGAATATACCTTTCCAGCTGCCTTCTTTCTCAAACTGATCTTCTCGCAGCCGGAGTTTGTGGCTCTTCATCTTCTGATTCCTCCTCTACCGTAGAGTCTGATTCTTCCTCCTTTAGCTCAAACTCTATCTTCTCAGGTTCCTTTGGTTGGACTTCATGTTTAATAACATCTTTCACCTCTCTGAACACCACAT